>WWET01004174.1:100474-119687 GCA_011038615.1 Limnodynastes dumerilii
GGATGTCCGGCGCCTATCCAGCATGGCGCCGGGATGCACCGCATCCCCTCGCGGAGCGGGTCGCGCCAGCCCTGGTCAGAGGGACGTGCCATGGGAGTGCGCTTGCCACAAAAGTGCAGACTTTTGCTATTCTGTGCATTCTTAAAGCACTCTTAAGTCTGAATCGGGTCCATTATGAAGATTTTGTTTGACTAAATATTACCCCTGCTCAAGTGAATTGTGAATTTTTACACACACAAATGTATTATTTAAAGCATCATTTTAAGACATTTGTTTTGCAACAAAAGAAAGGATTGTGCAAGTGCATTTGTTGATTATGATAATATTTTCATTTGTGTTTATAAAAACAATCACAGCCCTTTAAAAGATCCAGCATATGTCATTGCAAAATCATATTGCTAATAATTTGGTGTATCATATAATAAAAGAGGCCTCTCAACATTTGCATTTTGGTAACTGATTTTAAATTAACATTTTTTACATGTTAAGAAATGACTTATCTAAGACATAATTTAATAAATGCTTTATACTGCCACCTGGTGCCTGAACTTTTAAACATTCCAATATAAATAACATTTTAAAAGACCTATCTATTAGTAAGCTATGTTTATATAATGGCAGTGTATTATGCTTTAATTATCTGTATTTTTTCACCTTAGACAACAAGTTTACACTTAAAACCATTTACTAACCAAATACACATGCTCCAACAATAACTTACATGCGCTATGTGTATGTGTTTGGATTGTGGATTGAAAACAGAGCAGTGAGAAGAAATATATGTGAGCATAGGGAGAATATACAAACTTGCCAAAAAATTACATCCAGGTTTAACTAATACCGTGTTCAGATTGTTTCATGAAAACCCCAGCTTTTTCATGGTAATCTGAACGGGGTATAAATCTCTCTCTCTGCATTTGTAAAATCTATTAACAGAGCTAGGTAAATGATGAATAATTTGTTCCCCTTTGTTATTTCAGGTTTGGATAAAATATATTGGCGGTGTTCATTGCAGAGCACTTCCATCCAGTGAATCACTTTGAAATATATGTTAACTATTAAAGGGGTACATGTTGCAGTATGGTAAATCCTCATATACAGTACTATTCAACCACTGTTCTCACCTAATAAATTACACTGGAGAAATGTGACATTCTGTGGATAGATAGATAGATAGATAGATAGATAGATAGATAGATAGATAGATAGATAGATAGAGATAGATAGATAGATAGATAGATAGATAGATAGATAGATAGAATTTTTATTTAATTTTTTTCATTTTACTGACCTTTATTTGCAGCTATGTACATATAGATTGTGCCTACAGAAAGGCTCCTTTCCAACCCCAGGTGAAACCAACCTATGTGCAAATAACACTAAGGCTCTTCCAGCAACCACCCTTGGGTGATAGGTTGTGGTTTAATATTGAAAAGATTAAATAAAATAAACCTTTTGTCAATGTGAATCTACAAGTAGCAGTATGCTCTGCCTCCAGCACACATTGCCACAGGGAGAAAAATGGAAACCATTTCATGTAAAGTTGCTCCAGCTACCCTTCATGTACCACAGCGACTCTAATGTCAGCCGTGGCACACTAATTACATACAGAACCTTAAAAAACTCTCCCACAAAGCAGAACATCGCTGGCACAAATCTCGTTCCCCAGATGACTTTTTAACTTATGCAAACACTTATCACACTTATAGAAATGCCATGGACAATTCCAAACAATCCTACTTTCACTCTTACATTTCTACTCAGGCCTCTAACACCAAATGCTTTTTATGTACATTTAATTCCCTACTGAACCCTTCTGTGCACAATCCACCAACCTCCATCAACGCCCAAGATCTTGTAATGTACTTTAAAGACAAAACTGACAAAATAAGATGGAAATGATCCTCCTACTCCTCATCTACCAACATACTATCCAATACCCTTCCTCCACACTCTGGCTTGCGTGCTCCTCTCCAAAAATAGCATTTTTCGAATACACACAGCTAATTGCGGCTGTGTCTATCGCAAAAATGTCACAAACTAGTAATTCATGCCGCAGACCCTCTGCAGCACCTGACGATTCCCAACAGGTTTATGCACGAAGGCTGCAAGAAGAGGATGTAGTTTAGCAGGGTAGTCTTAAGGTTAGGCTGTGGGAAGGGGATGGATAGGAGAAGGGGAAGGTTAGGGTTAGGGTAATGGAAGGTGAGGGGAGGGTTAGGATGAGGATTAGCATAAGGGGTTGGGGTTGGGGAAGTAGGGATTGGTGCTTACCTGTTAAACCAAAAAACACTACCGAAAAAAAAATTATTGGGAAAAAGTGTCGACTTATATTTAAAGCAACTACACTAGACGCTGCTTAGTCAGGGGTAGGGGAAACCCAAATTACACACACAACAAAAGGCAAAAGAGAAATGACCTGCGCTGCCATATTTTAGTATTACCAAAATTAATTTTAAAAACCTTTCAAACTAGTAAATTAATAAAACTACATTTATCATTACAACATAATCTGGTACCAGTTATAAATTCATATACACATTTAATGCATTCACAAATAAAACCAACTAGGTTAATACACTCATTAATAAAAGATGCTGAACGGAGTCTTTCCAATTACAATAAAGATATATACATTGCAATTATTAGATCTTGTGATGAATCGATATCTGTTATATTGGAACAATATCTCAAAGTGCCTAATGTCCAACATCTCCGTTTAAACATAGAGACCTTTTATTTGATTGGGGGTACATTTAATGCCAGGGAAAATTAGAGGTATCCACCAATTCTTTGACCACTGGAACTAAAGTTCCGTTATAGTAGCAACAATCAAAAGCATGTAATGGAGGTCCGTTATATAAGTTGGCAAGTACCCCAGAGCTAAATAGCCACTTCTGTTGTGTTGCAGATTTTGTAATCAGCACTTGAGAAAGTTAGATATATGACTAATAATGTCTTACTTGTCTCTTTTGACCGGGAGGGGGTTGGTTCATCTGTGCACCTGACGGCAGACAATAAATATCAATAGTCCTCAATCACTCCCATCCACAAAGGCAAACAGAATCCCAATATAGCAATAGGGCAGACTTAGTGCAACCAATTTCACACACTCCTGACATGTTGGCACTTACCTGTTTGCGGCAGGGAAGGAACGTTCGCTTGCGCTGCCTCCTCAAAAATGGCCTGTCAAAAAAGGGCCGTTCTCAGTGTCTTCATTTCATATCACAAATGAAGAGGTATCTGCTCTTTTCTTCTCTTCCTACTCTAATACCTGTCCCATTGATCATGTACCCTCACAAGTCAGTCAAAGTCTATCTTCTGTGCTTATTCCAAACTTAACTACAACTCTCTTACAGGTATCTTCCCCTCTTTATATAAGCATGCACTGCTTTCTCCAATTCTGAAAAAACTAAACTTTGACCCAAACTCTCCCTTAAAATATCATCCTATTTCCCAGCTCCCATACCCCTCAAAGCTGCTTGAGAGACTACACTCACCTCACTCACTTACACAATTTTCTAGGTCCTCTTCAGTCAGGCTTTTGTTCTCAACAGTCCACCGAAACTGCACTGACCAAGGAGGTCAATGATTTGATCAATGCTAAATCTAGAGGTTACTACACTTTTTTAATTCTCCTGGATCTTTCTGCTGTATTGTTGACCATTCTCTTCTCATACAAATGTTACAATACATATGTATTCAGGACACAGCTCTTTCCTCTTTCACATGCTACCTCTCTAATTGCTCCTTTAGTGATCACTTTTCTGGATCTTCCTCTCCTGTCCTCAGGGCCGGTGCGATGCGGTAAGCGGTGCGGGTGGGCGCCAGGCTACACAGGTGCTCACACCCCGCTCCCCATTCCGCAGCAATGGTGTTTGCTTCCATGAATGCAGCTGTTAAACATTGCAAGGTGCTCTCCCCATTCTGGAGAGAATGCCTTACAATGTTAAACAGTAGCGCTCATTCCCTCCAGCACTCCTCCTGTGGCTGAATGAATGATGCTGGCACGACCTAAGGTCACATCAGCGTGATTCACTTCAAGGCCCGCCGTGGAGGAGAGCAGAAGACTGAAGTTGGAAAGACTGCAAAGGTAAGTAACATGATGGGTGGGGGACTGGAGATACATTATTGGTAATACTGAGGGCTGGAAACATGATGGTGGATCCTGGGGGGACTGGAGATACTTTATGGAGAATACTGAGGGGCTGGAGATGTGATGGAGGATACTGAGGGGCTGGAGATACTTGAAAAGGGGACTGGAGACACTTGATGGAGGATGCTGGGGTACTGGAGACATGATGGGGAATACGGAGGGCTGGAGACATGATGGGAAATACTGGGGGGCTGAAGAGATGATGGGGTATACTGGGGGGGCTGGAGACAAGATGGGGGATACTTGTGGGCTGGAGAGACATTATGGGGGATACTGGAAGCTGGGGAGACGAATGATAAAATATATAGTCACTATTGTTTGGCTGTTTTTAAGCTAGGAATTGTATAGCGTAGACTAGAAAACTGTCTGTATTTTATAGTGGTCACTATGATTTACTTTCTTTAATTGTTGTTATAAGATTGTTTTTTTATGATGCTTACTATAATCTAGGATGGTTACAGGTGTTATAATTGTAAACAGAAGGGCGCAAATTTAAAATTCACAAGGGGGCACTGAACACCCTAGCACCGCCCCTGCCTGTCCTTTCACTATCTGTTGGAGTACCACATGGCTCAGTCTTAGGTCCCTTGCTTTTCTTTATCTATACCTTTTCCCTTGGATAACTATTAAAGTCATTTGGTTTTCAATATCATCTCTATGCAGATGATACACAAATGTACCTATCCACCCCTGATCTTTTACCAACTGTGCTTGTCCGTGTAACTTAATGTCTTTCTGCCATTTCATCCTGAATGTCCTCCTGACATCTCAAACTTAATTTTTTAATAACAGAGCTAATAATAATTCCTACAAAAGCTACCCATCCAGTCTATCTATTTCTGTTGGCAACACTGATTCTCTACAGGTCGAGCTTGCTGCCTAGGTGTTACACTTGACCTTGAACTGTCTTTTGTGTCCCACATACAAACTGTTTCTATACACATAAAACACATTTCCAGAACACCGCTATAACTCTCATTTATGCACTAATCATCTCCCGCATTGATTACTGCAATGCTCTTCTTATTGGACTCCCACAATATAAAGTTATCCCTCTATACTGCATGCAGCAGCAAAACTGATTTTCCTTGCAAAACGTTCATCTAGAGGTAGTCCACTCTGTCAGTCTCTGCATTGCCTGTATAATACAGAATCAAATACAAAATAATTTTGCTAACCTATAAAGTTATAAAAGTTATATAAAGTTATAAACAAGACTGCACCTGCATATATATCTTTACCTGTCTCAAGATATATCCCAGCTCATTCTCTCAGTTCATCACAAGATTTACAACTCTCTTCTACACTTCATAAATGCTCTGATTCCTGGTTACAGGACTTCTCCTGGGCTGCACCCTCTCTTTGGAATAACCTCCCTCACCCATTAAGACTATCCTCTACTCTCCAAACTTTCTCTTCAGACAATATTATCAAATTCGTCAACCGTCTTAATCTTTATATTTACAACTTTTTTGTTTTCCACTTTGCTTTTCTATTACATTATTATCAAAAACCTGCACACTCTCTATTTCTATTCTAAAATTCCCTAATCTCAGCTAATAAAACTGCTGTGTGACTGGATCATACAGAGCACTGAGCACTTTTACCATACACCCTGTCCATTGTGTGATATATAGCTCTTGCCTTTATGTATCAAACTCACTGTCCTATAGAGTGTAAGCATGTGAGCAGGGCCCTCCTACCCACCCAGTCTGTTTGCTACAATCCTGTCTTGTAACTGTTAAAATTGTAAATTGCTACGTAATCTGCTGGCGCTATATTAAAATCTGTTACTATATAAATAATTAACTTTAAAAAAAAAAATAAACACTTCCCCAGAAAACTTGTTTATTCTACTCTCTCATATCCATTGAAATATCTGCCTGGCAAAACAAAAACCCTGTCTACAGATGCCGCAACGTGCCTGCAGCAAAGGCTGACCTGTCACTAAATGACATTTGGTACTACAGCTCTTTGCAAACACTGTAGCGGTTCCCACGCCTCTGACCTGAGGTGACCCTGTGAGCTGCTACAGTCCTTAAAAGATTGCAACTATGGGCCAGATCCAGAACAACGCTTATGAGCGAATTTACGCGCGGCGGAGACGTAAAATCGCCTTTTGGTAAGTACTGCGCATGCGCACCATAGAAGATACGCACAGTAACGTAGCGTCATTGTGAACATATGGGCCATTCACGTATGTGTCACGTAAATACTTACGTGTGGGCGTGCCAATTTTACGTGAGTCCAAAATACGTCTGAAATACGTTAAGTAGGCGGGGGTTTGTATTTAAAGTGTACAGTATGGGCGTGCTTAGCTGCGTAAATTCGTGTTGCCCATACGTACGTGTGCATATCACTGCGGTTACGTTGGCAAAAATTAAGGTAGGGTTTGGAAAGCGTATCTTGACAAAATACGTACGTTCAATGGGTGTTTCTATGGGAGTGTATAGAAGGTATGCACATGAAAATACGCTACGCGAATAAACATACGGCAAACGTAGTTCTGGATCTACCCCTATGTTTGTACCTGTGTTAACTGTGACTTAGAATGATAGGTGTTCCAGCAAGACTTCAATCCACTTATGCCTCGTCTTATCCACTCACAATGGCTCCCCTTAACCTCAAGAACCAGAATATAATTGCTTACTTTCCATTTCAAGACCCTCACCAATTCTTCCCCTCCCTTATCTGATCTTCTCATGGATTTAAGCTGGGTACATAACTATGGGGTGTAGGTGTCCACTGAGAACAGAATATTTTAAAAGGGCAGTTTTCCCCCAGCCAAATCAATTGCTTTTGCCTCGCAAACAATACCCAGAGCACCAAAGATAAAGCTCCGAATGGTAAGTATAAATTTTACCCCAACCATTTCCCTAATCCTTCCCTAACCCTCCCTTCCCTGCAGCCTAACCTTAAGACTTCCCTCTCCACAGCCTGACCCTAATTCTCCCATCACTGCAGCCTAATACTAGAGTTCCCTGCAGGCTGACCTTAACCCTAGCCCTCCCCTTCCATGATCCTAATCCTAACCCTCCCTTCCCCAGAGCCTAACCCTAAAATCCCCGGAGAGGTTACTTACCTCTCCAGTGAGGACTGTGGCAGGCGGCGGTGCTGGCCGGTGTGACGGATCCAACGAGTGGTGGCTTCCGAAAAGGAATGGGTAAGTATGCTGATTGGCATACTTACCCATTCAAAACAAAATTTCTAAAATGGCTGTCTTTGAAATAGAGACAGACGAAAATGACATTTCGGCTCTCCCTACTTCTAAAACAGCCATTTCTGGCTACAGATGTAGAACGATACCTATACAATCATACTTGAGATGTTAGAATTTCACTGATGAGTTTCGATGAGCATGCCAATTCACATATACATATTTACATAGAAACATACATAGAATATGTTGACTGATAGGTGGCACTTCACCCAATTAGTCCAATCAATATTATTTTTAAACCATACTGACCATAGACCCTATTTGACCCTTAATTTAGTTAAAGATTTAGAATATCCTTATATTTTCCCAAGCATGTTTAAATTGTTGTACTGTAGATATGTATTATCCCTGAGAGGAGGTAATTTCCATTTATCAAATGCCCTTTCAGTGAAATAACTTTTCTGCACATTTACTCTGAACCTACCACCCTCCTATTTTATATTCACGCTTCCTTTGTAAAAAGCCACCCTCTTGTACATCGTTGAATTCCTTGATATATTTGAAAGCTTCTATCATATTCCCCTTCTCCTTTCTCTGCTCCATGATAAATATGTTTAGTTCTTCTAGTCTTTCTTTGTCTAGTACAAGTCTTGTCCATTTACAGCACTGCTTTGAATCCTATATTTGTCTGACATCATGCTATCATTTATAGTGATTTTCAAGATTCATAAAACCACATCTTCAGATGCAACATGTTTCATCATAACAACAATAACAAAAATATTGCAATATTGTACAATTGGCTCGGTAATTGGATGGATGTATAGCCAGCTGCTTAAGACCACTCTTTGCTGCAACTCTAATCTTCAAATTTGCTTCACCTCTGACCTTCCACTTCTTTTACCCTTCTACCACACCTTTAATACAATACAATACAAAAAATTAATATCTATCTATGTTTTTTTATTTTTAGCTGGGAGTTGAATCCTAAGTATTGCGATGAAGTAAAAGTGACACCACCTTACAGTGAGGGAACACGACTCTTGGACCTAATAGATCTCTCTATACTGGACTTTTTTATGGGTATGGCAATTGAAGTAAAGCAAATACCGGTACTAATATAACAATACTACTAATACCTGTTCCTTTAAATAGTTAATATCAAACAATCCATAAACACATTTATCACTAAAACTGCACTGTACTTGGAGTATGGCATGAAAGCCAGCTGTCTGAATCTGTCATCTTTATAGTTCCTTAAATCATAAATCTTCTACATTTCTAATATATAACTGTATTCACAAGGTAACAGTATAACAGCAATAGGGTATGCTGCAGGTCAGAGGCAGAACTAGCAAATTGTGGGCCCAGGTGCAAAAAATATGCTTTGACCTTGATGATATCCTAGGTAACCTGGTGAGGAGCTTCGGCAGTGCGTTCCTGACGGCTGTGAGCCCTTGTATCAGCATCTGCCCCTGTGACGCTGCACCTGTTGGTAGTTCCGCCCCTGCTGCAGGTCTTAAAGTGTCTACTGTAATATATGAGCAGCAGGAAGGTGTAGGGGTACAGAAAACATGTTTTAATAATAATAATACTTAGAGGTTGTTTACAAATGAGTCTAAAACCCCATACAGACTACAGTTTTTAAATGATGAACGATATTATAGAAAAATTTTTAAAAAGCCTGTATACACACTACTCACAATATAAGGTTGAGACTTTATTATCTAACTAGTCAAAGGCCGGTCAAAATTATGGGAAAATTTATTTCCCATCATGTGTCTCCAGTTTCCTCAGTATTCCATATTCATGTTATTCCAGCTCCCACAATCCCCCATCATGTGTCTCCAGACCCCCGTTATTTCCATCATGGCCGTTATTCACACCTAAGAAGCCAACACTAGTGATCTTCCCATAGTAAACATGGTGAGTGAGCCTGCCTTGTGTGCGGATAAAGATTTCCGCATGGAATGCTGCACCGATGCAGAAATCCATGTACTGCATGTGCGCAGTATGAACTGACAGGTGAATTACGCACACACCATGCAAAAGTCATCTGTCGTTATTAATTTTGGATCAGGCCCAATGGGACCTAGTTAAGTGCTTGAACTTAGTTACTCCTGGGCTAAACCATGTTGATTGCAGGGGAGTCATATTTCATCTGTTGCAAACAGTATTAGAGTTGAGAGGTGATGTTTCCTATCCCAAGTCTAAATAACAGTGCGATAGTAAAGCTGGTTAGTATCTGTGTGCAGTAAGCAATTCAAAGATATATCCCTGCATGCAAAAAATACAATTAACTTGACTCCCCCGAAATCAACATGGTTTAGCCCAGGAGTAACTAAGTTCACTAAGTCTGGATCCAGCCCAATGAGTGGAGAATATTTACTTTGATTTAAGAATATCACAGTGACAGTAACAGTGGTATGCAGGAGAATGGTTGCTGACTATGTTTATCTCTTTATTGTGAGTCTAGTGATCTTCTATATGGTAATTTTGGCTACACCAGGTCACAAAGTACACATCATGAAAATAACGGTGATTGGTACACATACATATTTTAGTGTACATTTAGGTAGTATCTTCCAGTTCCCTTATTTAAGCTAACACAATACAGGATCCAGACCTACGTACGCGAGAGGTTTTACGCTAGCTGCTGGCGTAAAATCGCAGATTAGTATTTACTGTGCATGCGCGTGACAGATGTTACGCCACGTAACTCACAGTGTACTGCCCAGTCACGTATCAGCAGCGTAACAACGTACGAAGGGGCGTGCCAGATATATGACTCCCGTAATTATGCTTCGGAGGGGTGGTGAGTCATTTAAATCATACAGTATGGACGTGATTAGGCTCGTAAGTACGTGAGGCCTATATGTACGTCAGTACTTATGCTGTGTACTGTGTAGAGTTAAGGTAGGGTTTGGTAGGCGTAAAACGGTCAAAGTACGTACATGCAAGGGGAGTGCTTAGAAAGTACGCTGGTGTGAATATGCTATGCAATGAAACGTATCTAGCACGTAGGTCTGGATCTACCCCTACATTAGTAAGATTTTAAACAAACTAAGAAATGTATTGTGTGGTTTTGATGGGAATAAATAAAATATAAGACAGGAAAGTTACAAGAGCCCTTTTCTGTAAGAAAGTAATACACATCACTGTTCTCCTGTCTTTAGTGTCAACTGTAGTCTGCTTATTCACGAGGTAATACAGTGGCATAGCTGCAGGTTCTACATGTCTTAACATAACCATACAGTGGGAGTCCCCGCTACGATGCCTGTCTTTCAGAAGTAGAGACAGCTGAAAGTTCTCTTTCGGCTGTCTCCATTTCGAATTTTAGATTTTTTGAGTATGCCGGACCTGCCGCAGAAGAGGTGAGTAACCTCTCCAGGGACTTTTAGTGTTAGGGGGAGGGTTAAGGTTAGGCTCTGGGGAAGAGATGATTAAGTTTAGGGCCATGGAAGGGGAAGGTAGAAGCAATCGATTTGAGAGAACAGCCCTATCGAAATAGATACATATATACACCTAGTAGGGTTTAATTCTGAACCATTCCATTTATAATTATCAGTGACCAAGAACTATAAATAGTTAAGTTTCAATAATTATATTTGCACAATATTTTCTTATTCAGTGTTGCAAAGTGCAGCTATTAGCTTTTCTGACACTTGTTGATGTAAGTAGTCACATAGTATACTTTGACATCTTGATTAAATGTTAACAAACACATTACAATCACTTTTTACAGTCCCTAATACATGTCACATGCAAATGATTACTTTTGTGTGCAACATATTTCTAAGATTTTAAAGATTTACACTTCTTAACGCATATGAGATTGATACTGAGGCGCAAATACACTTTGTATATAGGTATTTACATGCTATCCGGATGATTGACAGCAAAATTTTTCACGTAATTACGTGCTTGAGTGCAATTACAGCCTTATCCAGAACTGGAAGTATCTAGGAGATACGGCTGAAAGTAAATAACGTGTTATAACTGTATCATGTAGATACGTCACATATTTTGCATTCAAATTGCATGCAGATCTGAATTTGCCCCAATGAGTTAAGTGTACTGCAAGAGACTCCTCAGGTCTCAATCCAATACAGTACTTTTGAGAAATGTTAGAATTGAAGATTCTGCAGAAATCAGCAGTAACTATTCGTTGCTAAGGAACCTTTACAGCGTCTTGTGCACGGCACTTTTTTAATACGAAATTTATGTAATGTATATTATTTTATCATGTTTCTCTTACACAGGGAACCAAGATCGACACCACTATGAGACATTTGAGAAGTTTGGAAACAAGACCTTTCTTCTGCATCTGGACAATGGAAGAGGGTAAGAGGCTGGAGACGAGTTATATAGGCCTTATAGATCCTGGAGCTTTCACATATACATACATTAAAAAAAAGAACATTTTTTTCAGTACTAGTGTCTTAGAATTTCCAAAATGAGTAAGTTACATTTAAACATGTCCTAGTGTGTTATAACAATCAGAGGAAAGAAAAAAGAAACCAGAACATTTAAAAGACCTCCACTTCCCCACTCTAGGATGATTTTGGCAGGCAACTGCTACTACCTCCACCAATAAAAATAATTGATTAATTAAGAAATGATAAATAACTTTGTAGATTTTCTTGAAGAATTTGCCGAATTAATTTTCTCCCATAAAAAATCAGACAAGTCAAATAAAAGACAATTATGAAAGCATGGATGGAAGCAACAAAAACAGTGTTTAGGACAGCTGTTTTGGTGCTTGAAGCACCGTCCTCAGGGGAGTTCAGAAGGGAATGCTGCAGACACTCATTTGAGCTCTCTATGTAAGAACGTTATTTTCTTCCATTGGATATACAGGAGTCTTTATATGACTGCGTTATTGACCCCTCCTGGTCCTACATTGTTGTTCATTGCAGGCTTGCAGTGCCTTGCCATTAAGACTTTATATAGACTGCCTTTGAAGTTTTTTTTCTTTTCCCCCTTATTTTTTCCTTTTTTACCTTTTACTTTTCCTGTGCTCACCCTCTTAGCCCATTCGGGCACCTCTCATGGACTGTTTGTTTCTTCAGTTTTTTCTAATATTTGCTCTATTATGTTAGGGAATGTTTTTTGAGATATCTGGATCACCACGGATTAAAACTGTTATTTGATACCTCTGTTTATCGCATGTACTTTTTCCACCACACTATTTCTCAGTTAACACCATCAGTGCTGGCTATAGGCCCACTTTGTGGACCTTTTCTGTCATATACTCTTGTTAGCAATGCACAACCATTGTTTTGTATATTGTTTGAGTGCAGATCCTCTTCAGTTCCAGAAGTTTTTGCATATATATATATATATATATATATATACTATATTTTGGTTTTTACTGTATGTAAAAATTAATTAACACGTGCACAATACAGCAACACCGATTGCTGACATTTTTGCAATGCTATCGAAAATGTCACATCCTAATGGAAGGGTATCATATATTTCACAGAATGTGAGCCCCCTGGACGTAGACATGATCTGTGGCTGGTTGGTGCAAATGTTTTGATGTAAACAGCTCTTATGGCTGCGTTCTGATGTGCATCATGTACATTTGATTGGGCACACTCTTAATGTACATTGACTACATCCCTCCACCCCTTTCCCTCAACATGTTTCTCAGAGTGCAGGGCACCAATGCTTGAGTTCCATTTCCAGATCTAGCAGAAAAACGTTAAGCCAGCTGGTGTATGCTTACCTCTGAATCAAGGCCAGATAGCTGATATATACATTAGGAATGTGTTTAAAAGAGTTTAAAGATGTAATTAATATGGCGAAAATAAAGCAGTTCAGGCACAAATTAGATACAGTAAAGAACAATATTGTTGCACTTTACCTGATTTATAAAACAAAGTGAGAGTCACTTGTACATATATTAAAGAGATTATGATTGATTGTTTTGCCTTTTAGGTTTGGACGTCACTCATATGATGACCTTTCCATTCTTGCCCCTCTTCAGCAATGTTGCAGGTTAGAAAAATGTATTGGTATTGACCAAGAAACCCAAAGTCAATGTTAAGTTTAGCTGTTTTGATTGATACACATAGGAATGGATATCAATAAAATTTGATATTAGGCCAAAATATTATTAAAATGAATGATTAACGACTGGATCCTGATATAACAGGGTCCTGCTAGTGGGCCTCTGGCTGCAATCCTAATTACCATAAGTGCAATGAGAGAAGGTCCCTGCCAGCAGAACTTTATCTTAACATTTACTCACCGGCCCACTTAAAATGGTTGGTGCGTAAATGAAGATTGTATGTAAGGGCTTAGCCTAGCCCTCACTGTATGATTTACATACTTCCCCCCTCTCACCATGGCATTAAGCATGACACCCCCCCCATGGACCAGCTTCCAGCACAAAAATATGGATTTTGGGGATTTAGATCCATGCTGAAAATACTTTGAGTGCGCATGTTCACATGGAAATTGGGGCCACGCAGCATGCACACAACAGTCCCAACTATTAAATCTGGATCCATTCCAATGGACCAGATCCATAGAATCTGTAGGAGGACCCTCACTTAAGGTTTCTGGAAGTCTAGGTATGACAGTGTGCGTAGGGTACACATACACTTTACACTGTCTACCTCCCCTAGATCTTGCACCTGCCCTTGTGTCAAAAGCACTCAAAGTACAAAATCAAAGTGACTGTGTAACTGCAAACAAAATAACAGTTTATCTTCTGATCATAGTGATTGCAAAACACTTTTCATAAGCCTGGATCCAATCCAGTTCAACGTAAGAAATATCTTTCAGTGACTATTGTTTCAGTCTTGTGTTAATATAGTGAATTTTATCCTAGATACCAGTGGCAGAAAAATATGTTTCATAGGGTCAAAGCATGTCATTGTTATAATACACTTTGTATGAAAATGTGCCCACATACTTCTTGACATATTTTTGAAGAGTACTTTTTATAACTATCTTGTGGTTTTGACCAGGGTTATTTGTCATTGCAATAATATCATGAAAACTACTTATTCTTCATTTTAATTATGTATCACTTTATATTATCTTTGGCATACTTGTTCTTTTACAGTGCATTATATTTTACATTCCTGAAACTAAATTAGCTTGCTTTTTCTCCATGCTAAACCACAGGAATTGGTAGACAGATCTAAGATATGAATATAAATGAACAGAAAAGGTATTTTAATATCACAGTTACAATAAGTTCCAATACAATACAGTTACACAAAAAAAAAATGGGCCATATCCTGAGCTACATACGTATGTGTATTTGTGTCGTAAAAATCGCCTTTCTGTATTACTGCGCATGTACACAGCAGATGTTACGCAACGTAACTCTGATTGTGAATGACAACTGATTTACGCATGCAGTTTGTTTAAATCAGCTGTCATGCGGTGGTGTGGATCCAGTCCAATATAACATAGTTAAACATTGCATAGAATTATAGGGGATAATGCAAGTAGGGGGTTCATACAATAATTTTGTAAGTTAGAAAGAGCCTTTGGACATCACAGTCATGGCAAGGTTATTAATGAGCCATGGAGGGTGAGGGGCCCTAACCTGACTGCTAGTGACTGCCTGTAACAGGAGAAAGACAATCTCTAGCAGGCCCCCTTTTAGGAGTCTTAAGTTATAACTCCAAACATATGCACACTGGCTGGTGAGATACACTTCTACCACTTTCACATCACCACTAAAAACATGGGTATTTGGCCTTAGACCCAGGTCAAGGCTCCAAATACCTGGGTTTGGTGGTGATGTGAAAGGTAATGGGGTCCTGGTCCCGGGTCTAATGACCCAGGACTCAGACACAGGAAAAGAGGATGGTTTTTCCTGTGTCTAACCTGGTAAGATGGTAGTGTGAAAGGTGCCTACTGGCTTTTTTAACCCTGGACTCACTTAACACACCTGATTGGAGGGATTTGTTAACTATTGCTATAGCAGTAGTAAACAAATCTCTCTTCCAGAGCCACGTGCATCTCTTTACACTGTTAGTGCAGACTCGGGACCCTGAATTTCCTGGGTCTACCCTGCAATGTTTTTAAGGGAACCATGCAGCTTTTTTTTTCACTGAAAATCCAGGGCAACAACTTGGGTTGAAAAACCAGAGTTATTGCCATGGTGGTGATCTGAAAGCGGTATAACTGTGAATTGCTAGCCCCGACAGGGAGACAATAATTGTGGTGTTAGTGCAACCTGTGAGTGGCTCAATGCGAAAGAGAGAAAAGCAGCCAGGAGCAACCATCAGGAGCATTTGTTTTTATTTTAAGGATTCATCTATTATTATTATCATTGTTTTTGTTTATTAATATAGAATTTAAATTAAAAAAGACTGTGATGAAGGAGAAGACATATATGTTATTTGTTGCTCTTTTTCTTTTTGTGATTTTTATAGCTATATAGTGTTTTAAATAAAATAAATCAAAGAACAAACCTCACTGCCCTGTATCCTAGAATACATTATGATTTGCGGGAGGCATAAAGTTGTCAGGACTGAAGAGAGGGAGAAATCAACATTTCTCAAATGTCCCCATTCCATCAGGATAGTTCTGCCCACATGTAGCTGACCACACCAACAAACTCAGTGGCCACACCTCCAACAGGACAGCATGTCTCACAATAGGCCCTTGATCTTTTTTTCAGCTCCAGGCCCATGTGGCCCATGGACTGGTTCATTGTATACCCAAAATTTTTGATCACGGATAAGTTTTGAAGTGTACAACGACAAAACAAGAATTGTCCATGTATTAAAATTGTACTACAGGATGTTAGGTGGGGTTTAAATGGGTGGAAGATACAGTCGAGTAATCACTGTTTTACCTACTCGGTGGGCGCCTGGTAAACACAGTTTCGCACATGAGAAGGACACCTACTGGACAATTACGGACTCCACATGACATGGATGGGTGAGTTTTATACTTTGTTAATTTTAATGTAGTTTTAGGGTTAGGGTGTGTTAAGGTAGGGTTAGGTTTGAGATGCTGTAAAGGGGACGGTTAAGGTTAGGCTTCAGTAAGGGGGTGGTTAGGGTTAGGCTGCGATGAGGGGAGAGTTAAGGTTAGGTTGCGGTAAGGGGATGGTTAGGGTTTGGCTGCGGTGAGGGGAGGGTTAGGGTAAGGGTAAGAGCTTGTGCCAGACTTTAATCTATTGACAACACTAAAGTTGACATAATAATTCTGTAGACCTTGGTGTTGTCAGTAAATGAATCCTGTAGAATACATTTTTGTAGAAATTTATACACTATCATCCTAATGTGGCCGAGTGTATGAATGAGCTGGGAATGACACATATTATATATACGTGGGGTAGTTTAGGGGTCTGGGAATGTCACACTATAAAGTCCATGTAGGGTTTATTATTGGTCTGGGAATGGCAAATACTAACACACACACACACTGCGCTTCATACACACACAATGCACTTCATACACACATATGCACAGTACACTCCATACATACACACATACACTCACATGCAAAGTACACTCAAAACACACACAAAGCACTCCATGCAAATACACACAATGCACTCCATACACATACAATGCACTCCATATACACACACACACACACACACACAATGCACTCCATACACGCGCACACACACACAATACACTACATACACACACATGCACAGTAAACTCCATATACATATACACTCACATGCACAGTATACTATACACACACAATGCACTCCATACACACACATGCACATTACATTCTATACAAACATACACTCACATGCACAGTACACTCCATACATACATACATACATACATACATACATACATACATACATACACTCACATGCACACACACACAATGACAAAACTGGATAAAATGACTGTAAACTGTTTTAGACACTTGTAATTTTATTAGATTAATAGAGACAAAACCTAAATAAAATTAGCAGTAAATTGTGTATTTTAGATATTTTAAACAGGTATTGGGCTGGATCTAAACTTAAGAAGGAGCTTGAAATTAAGAGAGTAAAGTTACTCCTGGGCTAAACCATGCTGTGGAACAACACCCCCTCTCAGTTGTTGCTCCCATGCTTCCAAACAGTATACACACAAAATGGAGGTTGCTCAATCAATTCTCTTCTGAGAATAGATATTCTCCTGGTGAAGGAACCGCCTAAAATGCCACTCTTATAGAACGGTTGCCCATGATTGAGGAAGGTGGATTTTTGAGCATATAAAACATATTTGTATCAAATAAAGTGCCAGACCCTCTGGGATGACCATAGCATTGGGTTGTCCCTGATTTCCTGAGGGAATTTCCTTGTCATGCTGGTGGAGAAAGCCTACCAAGTGGAGGCATGTGAAAAAGCCCATTTCTACCTAGATGTTAGTGTATGTACTTCAGTCGTGGAGTCAGTCCCAGATGAAACATAGCATGAAAGCATAGTTGTAGTTAATGATCTTTGCAAAGTTTATGCCTCCATTAGTTATGGGCTGAATAAACTTTATTAATCCTAATAGTAATTTTTCTATAAAATACATGAGCCTATAAAAGGATATCATTTTAATTAGGCTAGCTCTTTCAAGAAAGAAAAGGGCCATATGTTTGCAGCTCTCCAGGTCAGGGCGATGTGTTTGATGGCTTCTGAAATACTGACTAGGTTTTTGACAGCTGGACTCCCAAATACATTATGTGGGATGCCTTAAGTGGTTCTTCTAAGACCGGATTCTCGACCCCAAATTTTTCATTTTACGAGCGTTCTTTTACGTTTTGAGCTACTGCACATGCATTTTAACTCTTTTACGCTATCTACGTAACATTTTGTTATGTAGATTGCATACATGTGGTCTTTAAAGACTAAAAGTTACGTAGATAGCGTAAAAGAGTTACTACGCATGTGCAGTAGCTCTAAACGCTCGTAAAATGAAAAATTTGGGACTGAGAATCCATTCCAGAGTCTTTGTAAACAGATACCAGCAAGCATTGCCTCCGGTTCACTCTTGCAGTCTCTCCACCTCATACTCACCAGGACGTACATTATACAGCCACCCGGACGGTTCCCTGTTACCATCTTAGCTTCTTGATAAACCTGAGGAAGGGTATGGTGTAAATAATCACCTTCATTACAATCACCTACTAAAAACTACATTCAATTGTCTGGTTGAAGAAATTCCTTGACACACCTTGTTGGCTGAGCCTAGGAGCAGTATAGGCCACGTTCTCCTGAATTAGCAAAAATTGCCAGGTGGGGATGGCACTGTCAATAAATGCTGGAACAGAAGAATTTTTTGGAGTTGTTGCTGTTGGCAAAATTTGACTAAATGTTTTTATTTCACTTTAAAATCAACAATATTTGCATTTACTGGCCTAAGTTTACTCTGTGAGCCTGGCCTTCCAGGGCATGGTCTGTGGGCCCTCTGTATTTGAGAAGTGTCATCAGGGCTATAAATTCCCAGAGGCTGCGGTAAGAGTTTACCTAAATAATCTGGTAATTGGTTATCTTTGAATGGGGTGTGGGGCTCTGGTCCGAACGGCCAATTTTTAAATTGGCCGTTTCCTCTGTCTGGGATTTTGATTGCATATGCCTCGATGAAGCATAGCAATTGATCCACGGAGCACCGAAAGCTCCGACATGGTAAGCAGAAATAGTCCCCCACTCCTTTCCCAATTTCTCACCCTAACCACCCCATCTCACTACCCTAACCCTAACCCTCCTTTCCTGGCAGCCTGAGCCTAACCCTCCCTTACTTGCAGCCTGACCTTAACCCACCATCAGGGCTGGACGCCCCCCTGCGAAATTTAATTTTGCGCCCTTCTGTTCAACAATTTGAAATGAACACCAGTGACCATCCTAGATTATAGTAAGTGTCACAATACAACACAATTGTAACCACAATAAAACAACGCAAATCATAGTCACC
>WWET01004175.1:0-13918 GCA_011038615.1 Limnodynastes dumerilii
CAGATTTGCCCAGGCATGACAATGCACTAATCACGGGCACAAATTGTGCCATTGACGTCAGACTTTCTTTAACACAAACAACTTCATCCTCCACATAGCTATCAACTTATTGTTGTACAACAACACCATCAACATCATCATCATTGGTGTCAGATCCACATCCTTCACATCCGCATCCTGTTGCAGATTTTCTACACCAGCATTATTATTATTATTACTGGCCATCCTCACATTTGAAGAAGGATCAGAAATAGTGGAAGAAGGATTTTCTATGATTACATTGTTGTCGGAAGCAAAGCATTTAAATTGAACAACACTATTATAATACGGTGATCAACGATAAATTCCAGGGAAATAATCCAGCAATAGGTCTGGGGATGACTAGTCCCCTTTAAGAAACAAAACTATACAGCAAAGAGTTGCACTATGGTTATAACCCAAGAATACTTTATTAAAACTAACCAATGATATCATTGCATTTATATATGCTAAAAACTTTTGGATGAACTACCTAGACCTACCTGTAATCATATCAGCCATAACAAAGAATTTTCGTTTTTTGTGTTCACCAACCACTATATCCACTGCTGAAACAGTGACATATGTACTTAAAGCTGTGGAGTCATTGTTTGGGTCTAATACATAGATCGGTTTCCCTGCTAAGAGTCCTTTCTTTTTGTCCATTACACTTTGGATAGACGGTGGCCAAGGAGTTCTATATATCTGGATTGAGAAGGGATATTATTGATATACATTTCTATTTTAAAAGAAGTCCTGTCGACAGGCATTACCCATGAAATGTTGTTAAAATTGTAGCTTTGTCTATAATATTTACCGGTATTTATCTGTTGTCTTTTTAGTTATGTACATTTAAAGTTGTATAGATATTACATGTATATTTTATTTATGCTTGGTTAGTTTTAATAAAGTATTCTTGGGTTATATCCATAGCGCAACTCTTTGGTGTATAGTTTTGTTTCTTAAAGGGGACTAGTCATCCCCAGAGCTGCTGCTGGATTATTTCCCTGGAATTTGTTATCGTTGATCACCGTATTATAATAGTGTTTTAGCTCTAGCTGAGCTAATATTTTTTCAAATATCCTTTCCATAGTGTGTAATACTGTCACACTATTAATGATGACAAGGAAAGACTCTGGTTTAATACATTGCAGGAAAAATGTAGTTATTCATGTGTGCAGGGCCGGGGCTAGGGTGTTCGGCGCCTCCCTGCAAACTTTAAATTTGCGCCTACCTGTTAAACAATTTGTCATTACAGTTACTAGAGTATAGTATAAAAAATGTAGTTATTCATGTGTGTACAAGTGTACACTATGGAGAATCAAATTGCTGAAACTGATTGATAATATAGAATGTAATG
The DNA here is from genome assembly GCA_011038615.1 of Limnodynastes dumerilii. NCBI lineage: Eukaryota > Metazoa > Chordata > Amphibia > Anura > Limnodynastidae > Limnodynastes > Limnodynastes dumerilii. The sequence goes on from WWET01004175.1 coordinate 1,379, forward strand.
ACTTAAAAAAACGCTAATATATATATTCATAAGTACAAAAGAAAAAACATACTACAAGAATAATGCTTTTTAAATCATGTTAAATTCACTGGTATTGCTCGCTATCACTCTCATCATTTTCAAGAGAGCTTAAAGTGAATTTAATGGGTCCGATTTAAATGGGCGCAAAGACAAGAATAAGCGTGAAGTTGGCCTATTTCTGTCTTTTATGGTAAGAAAAATTCTCGGATTTTAAGCGTACCTTTATGATGAGAAAGCACCGCAACCAGGCATTGTGGGTAATTGAATCGGGCCCAAAAGGTCTATGTTGCAATTGACTTCTTGTTATCTGGACTGTTATGTGTTACTGAGGAAAAATGATTTAAGGTAAAAAGTTAAAGTAAACAACAGTGATTGCAAATGGTTATATTTACTAATTGTACTCATCTTATTCCAATATAAGCAAAAAACAAATTTGCATCTATCTTGCTATTCTGCATGACTTTACTTATGGATAAAGACACATCTGCACAGAAGTGGTTAAACAGGATATATTAAATCTTCAATCAATGATCTTGTCACTCATGTCCCATGCTCCTCAAGCTTCCCCTAGAGACCCTGTCTTATCTTAATTATCCATGTTTAGCCTTTGTCCCCAGGAGAGGTCACAGTGGGGCTAATGTCACAACATTCTATTATTGTCATCAACAAAACAAGGATCAGTATGGGACCAAGAGAAGTAACCTTTGGAAGGTCTGCTGTTGGAATGGAAGCAATGAGAATTCATATTGATGTTCCCATTAGAAGCAACAATAAACATGTGAGCACTCAGGGAATCTGCAGAAGAAAGAGGTCAGAGGTGAAATACACTAAAAGGAGAAATGTGATACACATTTGTGTGTGATGGGAATATGATGGTGCCATCAATTTACTGTATATCAATTATAGTTATGTCCCAATTAAGCATAAAAAGCAAGTTTTTAACATAACTTTAAAGGTATAATATTTATGATGATATTAGTTTGCAATATACGGTAGGTTTACTGACAATGTCAGCCCTTCTAGTCTTTATAGCTTGTGTATGTGTCATTTTGTATTTGTATACTTTTGGAATCTGTAATTTTACCCATGTATTTTTTGCATCAGTCACCTTAAAGTATTATACTTTTATTAATAGCATGTCTTGCTCATAATATTAATGCCAACATCGATGATCATTAAGCCATTATCTGACAATCTTTTTTCTCTCTGCTGTTTTGGCTCTGTCTATCATTTTACTCTTGTAACATCTATATAAAAATACTCCACAATTAATAATGCATTGCAGCTATTAACTCACGTTCTATAACCACCTGATATGTGTAGACTTCATATCACTTTATCATTAGAGATCCTCTCCACTTCATCCCTTCCCTAGCCCAGTAATACTAATCATATCCTAAAATAAAGAGCGTAGGAGTTAAAGGAGTGATACAGTGACAAACTGTCAAACATTTCACTTTTAACTTTCCCTCCTGCTGCTTCTCTAGTTTCACTATGAATTCTGGGACATATAAATACTCAAAATAAATAATTTGGTATAGAGCACTAACTGTGACAACCTACACGAAGTCTGTCTGAAGTTCTTTTACAGCCAGAGTTAAAATGCATGGCTTTGACCTTACCCACTGTGAATTCTATAACATCGTCGTGTTCTTGCTGTCCTCTTGGCGATATCCTCAGTTTGCTACAGTTTTTTTTCTTAAGATGTCAGTGAGTTAAGCAAGCTATCCCCCTATATTCCCCCTGTGTCCTACTAAGCAATAAAAAAAAATTAACAGCAAGTTCACATCAGCCCATAGCTGTGTTTATGCTCTGATAAAATTCTTTACATTCTAACTGAAAGCTGTATTGAAGCCTCAAAAATGAATATACAGTTGTTATAGGAAAGGTCTTGCAAACTCGTTCCCTTGTAAAATTTGAGAAGTTTACCATTCTTGACTGAATCACAAATAATAATAATTAATAAATAGAATAGAATAGAATAAATAATAATAAATATATGAATCCTATATAAAATAATAATAATAATAATAGTAAAAATAATGGGTCTGATTTATGTATTATGTATTTCTGTATGTACTGTGTATATTCATGCGGTATTCTGTCTCCTCATGGGAGGTACGAGATATGCATGATGGGCCCCATCCTGGGTTAAGTACGACAGGGGAATTAGCGTATACCCCTGACTTCTTACGTCGTCGTAATGGTCGATGTACATAACTTACGTTACGTACGTCAGCTGTTGCATAAAAGGGGGTGTCCTCCCTTTTTACGACAGTCATAACTCCGCCGTGAAGGCGGAGAGCGACATGTTAATGAGGGGACGGGGCAGGGGAAGCCCTGGTACGACCTGGTCATAAAAGTTAAGGTGGGAATTTACTACAGAGAGCGGGGAGAGCAGGGTGTGTGCACTCCCCTCTACAACCATGGCCGTAATGACCTCGTGCCACTGTGCTCATTGGAACCTTCATAGCAGCAGATATTTTCTGTACCCTTCCCCAGATTGTGCCTCGACACAATCCTTTCTCGGAGGTCTACAGACAATTCCTTTGTCTTCATGCTTGGTTTGTGCTCTAACATGCTCTGTCAAGTGTGGGACCTTATATAGACAGGTGTGTGCCTTTCCAAATCATGTCCAATCAACAGAATTTACAACAGGTGGACTCCAATTAAGCTCTAGGAACATCTCAAGGATGATCAGTGGAAACAGGATGCACCTGAGCTCAATTCTGACCTTCATGGCAAAGGCTGTGAATACTTATGTACATGTGATTTCTTAGTTTTTTATTTTTAATAAATTTGCAAAAATCTCCCAAAAACTATTTCACATTTCATTATGGGTTATTGTCTGTAGAATTTTAAGGGAAAAAATGAATTTATTCCATGTTGGAATAAGGCTGTAACATAACAAAATGTGGAAAAAGTGAAGCGCTGTGAATACTTTCCGGATGGACTGTAAACTGCATTCCACTACTTCTATTAGAGGGGAAGCATGATCTTTGAGGGGCTTTATCTTCTGTGAAATTTTCACTTCTTTGTAGTGAATCTTCTGTCGGTGCCGCATGCCAAATTTTATAGAAAAATAATAAAAAATAAAAAATTTGGAATAGTTCAAAGTGGAAAACGTTGCCGATTTTTTTCCACTTCCTCTTTTTAAATTCTACATGTTATGTCAGTTTTTAGGAAAGCAGAACTTAGTGTACAAGGCGGATTACACTAGCACTTATTTATTTTGTTAGAAAGATAATGTTCTAGGGGAGTGCCTTTTGGGGGGTAAGATCTGTGAGAAAATGAAAGGTTTTTTTTCCAATTTGGGATAATATACCCCACTATAAAGATAGGAAATTTCATAGTGTTGCATGTTTCAACTGACAGTCCTGGCATTACTCAGGCTTCACATGAGAGGAGCAAGATAACTGACTTCCTTCACACAGTTTTTTTTTCTGTACTCTAGCTAGAAAATCAGTCATGAGACCTCCTCCTGGTGAGATGTTTTGGGGTTGTAGGGGCACACGGTGTAAATTTTAGGTTTGTTAATACTAATCTTTTGAAGGGCTGTAGCAGGCATACTAAACTGACACCAGATAGAGATAATTAAAATTAGATTTGATTTTGTTTAGAATAAGCAGAAAACTTTAGTTTGCATACATTAATATTAAAATAATTATCAATTGAATGTTCAAGACACAAAACAATACAAATTCAGCCAGCGAAATATTGTACTTAACAAAATTAATTGGTAGCTTGTATGGTCAAGAACGAATTACAAAAAATTCTACAATAAATACCTATAAACCTCTTTTCCCTTAGACACAATATTTTTAACTATTACCTTTAAAAAATACCATTAGATTATGCCAACCTAAATCAACGCACAGTGAAACAATTAATTCATAGATATATACAATCAAATAACAATATATTCAGTAACAAAAGATTGTTTCCTTATATTAGGAGAAAAAATTCAATTTAACCAAGCAAAGTCTTGTTAAATTAAACACTTACAATAGTCCCTGTTGTTTCTTTCTCCCACTCTCTCCTTTAAACTTCCGATGCCCACTTTATTGTTCTCTGTCGTTTTACCACTTCTTCTCTCACCGCCACCGACACCTCTCTCTCGATCTGCTCCACCGTCACTCCTTCTATCACCGCCACTAACACCTCTCTCTCACGATCTGCTCTACCGTTACTCACTTCTCCCAATTTGCTCCACTGTCTCTCCTTCTCTTACTGCTAATGTCACTCTCTTTAGTCTGCTTCAATGTTACTTTTTCTCTCACTGCTACCGACACACTTTCTCTCAATCTGCACCACCATCACTCTTGATCTATACAACCGTTGCCACCAACTGACACCCAACAGTCTCCTCTCACACGTCACCTTTACCCCAAGATCTTTCTAGAAGACCTCCCTCGCGCTACCAATCCCATCTTGCCCAGCTGACTGTTGCTTAGCAGCATCCCTCACGCCAACCTGTGCTCAAAACTGAGCATGAGACCTATGGTCTTTGCACAGTCAGTAAGAGCAGCACCATCACAGCCAACAACAAAATGTGCACCTCATTCCTACAACCCCCCCCAGAGGTACCACACATGGAGTGAAATTGCTTTTACTTAAATGGCTATATACTAGCTGAATTACCCAGCATTGTCTGGGTTTAGGTCTTTATTTAAAAATGAGTTGGATGTAACTGTCAACATAAAAATAATTAGCAACTTAGCAGCTCTTCAAACACACCTAAGAGGTGGTTAGGTCCTGAAAGAGCATTTGTTGAGCAGAAGTATCAAATTTGAGTTTTACAAAACTCAGGGCCAGATTCAATTGTTGAAAAATCCTTTGCCGGCGTATTTTTAACGCATTTTTTTTTTATTTACCGGCGTTATTTTTTTTTCTTATTCAATTCTTTTCTAGCATTAAAAATACGCCGTTTTTTTAACGATAAAAATGAGAGGTGCGGATTTTTAACGCTGCCCTATGTTGTGCCCCAACAGGGCATGCTGATGCTTGTAGAACTACAAGCATCAGCATGCCCATGGATGGCAGGGCATTAGGCACCATGCCCTGCCATCCAGGGACCGCTGAGCAGCTGCTAGAGGGAAAAAAAAAATCTCTCTGTTAACGCTGCAAATCACTTCCTGCTAACAGGAAGTGCCAGCGCTACTGAGGCTATTACCCAGTGCCTGAAGTATCCTGCTAGCAGGAGGTGATTTGCGGCGTTAACAGAGAGATTTTTTTTTTCTCTGGTTATTTTTTTACCGTTGCCTGCTGTTTTAGCGCCGCGGTAAAAAAATAATTGAATGGGCGAATTTTTATCGCTCAATTGCCGGCGAAGGCGTCGTATTTTTACCGACGCAAAGTTTTTGAAAACTTCACCAGCAATCGAATCGGGCCCTCAGAGTGAAAAAGGTGGTAGGTTGATTGTAAATAAGCAAAGTGATCGGGCCCTCAGAGTGAAAAAGGTGGTAGGTTGATTGTAAATAAGCAAAGTGACCAGACTGACTGCCCATCTACCAGCTGGCCTACCCTAAAAATCCCATTGTTTGACCAGGCTTGAAGGCCATGAGACTAATGCAACTTCTCTCTCATGCTGAGTTTAGGTCAGTTACGGTGCCATAAGGAATACTTAATCCTTCCTCCTCTGATCCACATGGAAGGTGTTAAACACGCAAACACTGTACAATTAACATCTTCCCCCACTCACCTATTGTATTTTTGGTGGGCAGAGGGGAAGGCCTGCCCTGTCCTATCACATGGAATTCCATATGATATTGCATTTGTTGCATAATATCTGTCAGGCGCATGGACACTTCTACCCAGATGCCCGCTTTACATCCCCTTCAACCACAGGAATATGTCCGTTTTGATTTTGGTTAAGAAGGGTACAAAGAGAGAAGACCTTTAATAGATCTAATGGAAACATTATCCCTAAGTATTGCATATGGGAAGCTCACTGGAGGCTTGATAGTATTATTGAACTTGACATAAGGTTCAGTGCCACTGATTTTGTATAACAAGCAGATATAACTCTTTGACTAGATTTGAAAAGGATACAATGGAGTTTGAGAGGGTTACCTTCAGTATATCAGCAAAGGGTGCCAGTTTATGCTCCGAGGACCCCACTCTACCAGCTATATCCGGGTTAAATGGTATCGCCATGGCTAATGATTCCATACATAAGAAAAAAAGGAGTGGCAACAGAGAGACAACCCTTTTGATTGCCATTCCAGATTATTCATGGTCTGAGAGAGGGAGCCATTAACTTTAATCCATGCTGAAGGAAGGGAATATAATGCCAGTATTATGGTCTGCATATGGTTTGTCAAGGTATGTCTGATAAGCAGTCAGTTGGGCAGCATCTCCAAGAGGTATGCTAGCTGCCTCCAGGGAGCACTGGATAGTTGATCTAGAGGCCTGATAAAGTGTGGGTTCAGCCCCCAAATGTTTGTGTCATGGCACCCACCAGCATGTGTGTTTGTATGGTGAATGGGTTAGGGTATTGACTACAAATACTGGTGTCAGCTTGGAGCTCCCAACAGTCTGCTCACAATTTATGGCACATTTGTGTGTATAAATTCTGACTGGAGCATTTTTATATGGAAGCTTATTTTTATGATAGTTACTTTTTCTCAATCTGTATTTTATATTTGCATTCATGTTTAGTTATTTGCATTTATTTAATCTTTTATTTAAGACTTTTGTTATACTATGAAGCCACAGTGATTGGATCAGACTTTCACTTATTTTACATTTAATGGAAGCTGGTGGCACTTAAGACAAATGTAGATAACATTGTTGTTGCATTGCACATTACATTTAACAATTAAATGCCAATAATATGAAATGTAAAAAGAAAGTGCTTGTCAAAATACACAAGTTGATATGGCATATTTATGGATTCTTGTGACTTAAAACTTTTTTAATTGTCATTTAAGTTGAAATGATAAATTATATTTGTGTAGCCATAGAACAGTACTGTGGCTGGACATTGAACTTTTTTGGGGTAAGAGGAAGTACATAAATTGTGGGATTTTGAATTAAATAAAGGGGTGAGGCAAAGAATATTTAAAGAATTTGCATCATCAAAAATAATAAAATAAAATAAATAATAGCAAAATAAAACTACAGCAATCGCTGACAAGTGCTTTTTATACTACTTGGATTCCATCTACATGATTTCTAAGTATTTGTGGTTTTGCTGTAGTTCTGATTAGATCAGAGGAGTTCTATTATCAAATAAGGAAATGTAGGATGGGAAGGGGAACAAGAAAAAAAAAGATATGTTGAGAAAAAAAATACAGCAAATTATAGTGTCTTAAACAGAGGAATAGGGTTAGAAAAGGGGAATGGTCAAGAGATATACATAGAAAGATAGAAAATGGAATGTAGACGGTCTAAGCATTAAAATATTTGGGTTAGAGTTAATCAAATAGTTTTACACTAAACTTCACCTAAAAGAGTGTACCAATGAAGTTATATACTAAATCGCCATAATTACTTATCATGTAAATACAATAGAATGTATTCACGCTTAAAAGTGAGTTAGGTGTGGACAGAACCGCACCTAACTCACCTGTCCTGCCCCTAACCCACCCCCCTGATTTTAGGTACCTTATGGCATTTAAGAGTGCTATATGGCTACCTTATCTTACCAAGAAGAAACACAGAAGGAAACAGCTTTTGGCTGTCCCTAATTCGCAATCCTAGCCTTCGCAGCGTGGACTCGCAACGGGTATAGTGATGACTATGATACAGTGTGTATTGTATAGTAGTGACTAGGATGCAGTGGTTAATGTACAGTGCTGACTGGGGTGCAGTCTGTGCTGTACAGCGGCGACTAGGATACTGTCTGTATTGCACGTCGATGACTAGGATACTATCTGTATTGCATAGCAGTTTCTAGGATATTGTCTGTATTGCTAGTGAGTAGAATATCGCCTGTATTGTATGGCAGTGAACAACAGGGCTGCCATCAGAAATTGTGGGGCCTGGGACTGACAAAATATGCAGCCCCCCCCGTACAGCGGCGGATACTGTCTGTATTGCACGTCGATGACTAGGATACTATCTGTATTGCATAGCAGTTTCTAGGATATTGTCTGTATTGCTAGTGAGTAGAATATCGCCTGTATTGTATGGTATGGAACAACAGGGCTGCCATCAGAAATTGTGGGGCCTGGGACTGACAAAATATGCAGCCCCCCCCCCCAAGTTCCACAAAATGGTTATTGACAAAAACTAAACAAAATTTCTGGTAAATAAGTTTAAACTAGCAACATCACCCAATGCAATCGTTATCAAACAGAGAGTTAAAAGTAAAGAAATATCACTTACCTTTTGCTGGCTCATAGTGCTGGCTCCTCCCTGCCCTTCTTCTAATCAAGGACGGCACTCTCACTCTGCACTGGGGAAAAATGGGGGCTCAGGCTGGGCATACTGCTTTGGAGGTGCAATCTTGCTGTCAGACAGCAGAGGCAGGTGCGGATCTTGTATTTTTCTTTCATTTTCTTTTGACTTCCTTCCCTTATTCTATACCCCTCTCACTACACTGCTTCCTCTATACCCCTCTAACTACACTGATTCCTCTATACCCCTCATTACACTGCTCTCTCTATACCACTCTCACTACACTGCTTCCTCTATACCCCTCTAACTACACTGATTCCTCTATACCCCTCATTACACTGCTCTCTCTATACCACTCTCACTACACTGCTTCCTCTATACCCCTCTAACTACACTGATTCCTCTATACCCCTCATTACACTGCTCTCTCTATACCACTCTCACTACACTGCTTCCTCTATACCCCTCTAACTACACTGATTCCTCTATACCCCTCATTACACTGCTCTCTCTATACCACTCTCACTACACTGCTTCCTCTATACCCCTCTAACTACACTGATTCCTCTATACCCCTCATTACACTGCTCTCTCTATACCACTCTCACTACACTGCTTCCTCTATACCCCTCTAACTACACTGATTCCTCTATACCCCTCATTACACTGCTCTCTCTATACCACTCTCACTACACTGCTTCCTCTATACCCCTCTAACTACACTGATTCCTCTATACCCCTCATTACACTGCTCTCTCTATACCACTCTCACTACACTGCTTCCTCTATACCCCTCTAACTACACTGATTCCTCTATACCCCTCATTACACTGCTCTCTCTATACCACTCTCACTACACTGCTTCCTCTATACCCCTCTAACTACACTGATTCCTCTATACCCCTCATTACACTGCTCTCTCTATACCACTCTCACTACACTGCTTCCTCTATACCCCTCCCACTACACTGCTCCCTCTATACCCCTCTCACTACACTGCTTCCTCTATACCCCTCTCACTACACTGCTGGATATTATGGGCTGGAGAGACATTATGGGGGATTCTGGGAGACGAATGATAAAATATATAGCCACTATTGTTTGGCTGTTTTTAAGCTAGGAATTGTATAGCATAGACTAGAAAATTGTCTGCATTTTATAGTGGTCATTATGATTTACTTTCTTTAATTATTGTTATAAGATTGTTTTTTTATCACGCTTACTATAATCTAGGATGGTTACAGGTGTTAAATAGTAAACAGAAGGGCGCAAATTTAAAATTCACATGGGGGATACAAACACCCTAGCACCAGCCCTGTGTCCAGATAACCATAGACAAGTTTATGAAATTTATGTTTGTGTTTGATAGACCAAAAATATATAGATTTTAATATACACCAATATTGCAAAAATATTAAATTAAATAACCTACAGTGGTGGACGAGGGAAGTCATCTGGATGGGGTGGAGCAACCTATGTCTCCCTCTATCCAACATATGTCAGGCAAGAGATATATGCTTCTTCTCACCCCACATTCTCCAATAACAATACGACTTCCAAACCTTTCATAACTGATCAATATTAATCAGATACCTTACACTTTTGACCCCATCTCAAGACAAAAGCTCTGTTCAGCACATGGATTGCATGTAGTACATTTTTGGCATTTACTGAGGCAATTGATTTAATCTATTTGAATTCCTTTATACATTTTTACTGTTGAAAGCCAAGAAGAAAAACAAATGAGACAAAACTAAACTTTCAAGTGCTGTGTTTTCCACACTGAAGGTGGGCATTGATGCTATAATAAGCCAGTTGTCTAGATGTAGTGTGATTGCTATCTTTTGTTTTCTTAAGTGGGCTTTAATGACCTTCATTATGTTTGACTGTTGAAGTAGTGTTGATTCTGTTTCTGAATTTCTGAGCTGTATATTGTGAATGTTCTTTTTCCTTTTTTACACATAACTTTTAAATTTTTTTCCATAATATAAAAATGAGTTCAATAACATCTTTCTGGAAATGTTGCTGAACATATCAGTCCAGATTTTACAATGCTGCTGCGCAAAGGCATCGGTAATCCAATGAAATATCCCCAATGGATCCAACCTTCTATATGGACAAGGGAAGGTCCCTCCCTTTGCTCATATAGAATTACAATCCAGTACCCTAATTTTAAAACGTCTGGTTAAAACAGAGGGTGCTTAGCACAACCTCACTGTACCATTTAAATTACTACCCCCTTTCCACATAGCGGAATTGCTTTTTTTCCTCGGCCTAATACCGCCCCAGATCCAGATCCATCCTGGTAATGGGGTGCTCGTGCATGATCTGCTTATCAAAAGCAGGCGTTTTTTCAATCATGAACCCTCCCTTGAGTTCTCTGCACAGATCTGTGTCCATCTAAATGCAGATCTGTGCAGAAGTGCATACCACCACCCACCTAACTTCATCTACATGCCTATCCCCACCTCTCTTGCAGGGATTAGGCATGCAAATCTGAAGTGCCTCCCCATCGGATGGACCCTCTAGTGTACGGAATTTAGAAACATCTGCCGTACACATGCACCCTGCCATAAAAAGCAGCTTGGGAAGTCAGGCATCGTTACTGATTTAGGATCAGGCCCAACATTACTACACTATCATTATTGGGTCACAATTTTCCATTGCAGTCTATTTTTTATACTTCAAAATTTGACAAATTTTCAATTGTTTTTGAAATTGTAAGAGTCAATTTTATGTCATGTTTTATGTTATGTTAGGGACCTTGCTGGCCTTTTTCTGTATACAGAGACTGCACAGCTATAGCCTGACAACGACTAGCAGCACTGGACACAAGGTTTCTTTCAGAGCTATCATGCAGGTGTGGCTGGATTTCTGCACATCGTGCACTTGTGAGCAGCAATCCTAACCTGAACCCTCTTGAGAGCAGGGGGTTGTTAACCAGGACATTACTGTTGGCCTTAAATCTTGCATAGTGAGGTTGCAGATTGTAAATTATAATTGAGAGGACTGTATATCTGAACCTGCAGTGGCGATTTGCTGTTCCTAATTGTCAAAGTATACCCCAATAAATGCAGATTTTTTTTTGTTTTATTTTTATGTGCACCTCATAGAGGCGCACATAAAAATCGGGTACCATAATAGACGGAAAAATGCGCACCGCAAACATTTTCCCTTCTATTGCTGCACATATTCCTAAATGAATCTGGCCCTAAGCATTAAGTACTGAGAGATCCCCTGCAAGTTGTTTCAACAGTTGTAGAGAGACTGAGCTTTATTATTTCCATCATGTAAAGTAACACTCAGAGAGCTTGGATCCAACACTGGCGCTGTCATTATATATTAGGTTTTTGGCCATTGGTGAATACATTTCACAGTAATCTATTAGAACCTACAACGAGCCATATAAACAAAAACAAATAAACAATACAAAATAATAAACTAAATATCTACAAAAAAAAGTAAAAATGAGAAGAAAAAAACATATTCTCTTAGTTCTGCAAAAATAATTAATTGGTAACGGAGGGCCCAGGTTCAGCCTCTTTCTGAAATCAAGTTACTAAACAAGTTACTTAACATCCTTTCTCTCTAGTATCAGCATACTCCCAGGGCCGGCACTATCATTAGGCGATCTTAGGCAAAAGCAGCCCCTCCCCCCGCCTCCATTTACATGCCAGGTTATATCATAACCCGGCATGTAAGTAATTAGCCAGCCTGGGAGGGCGCCTGCCACTCCTCTATAGAACGGCGGCACCCCCCTCTCAGTGGCGTAGGGAGGGCGGTGCAGGCAGAGCATGAGCTCCAGGCGCCGCAGCAGTCCGGCAGTTGTCAAATCTCTACCAGTCTGCCAGCTCCAGACGCACTAATCAGCAATCAGTGTGTCTGGAGCCGGCAAGGCTGTCAGAGATTTAACAGCTGCCGGACTCCTGCGGTCTGATTGCAGAGCTTCATTCGTGATGTTATGAATAGAAGAGCCGCGGTGGAGTGCAGAACAAAACATGTAAGTGTTCTGTCTACACTCTGCCGCGAAAGGGGTGTGGCCTAGCGGCCATGTGGGGTAGACTGTCATGGAGGATGATGGTCCTGGCCTGTGCTGCAATAGGAAAGCAGGTGAGGATAGTAAATGTGTCACAACATATTCAACAGTGCTTATGCACTGACATAAGCTCTGGTCCA
>WWET01004175.1:42009-54651 GCA_011038615.1 Limnodynastes dumerilii
ATGAAATGATAAAAAATATATATATTAAGCAAACAACTCCATAGTTAGTCATCAAGCAGTTTGTTATTATATATGTTAATTAAATGCCTGCTACATGCATCGGAAAGCCTACTTTTTGCTTTTGGCCCTAGCTATTACCTCTAAAGTGTACTGTTCTTAATTATTAAATCCTGTACACATTAACCCTAGCTCACCATTGACCTTTAAAAGATATAGGCCTTATGATATCCTAAAGCTTTATCACTTATGGATACTGCATATTTATCTGAAATAAAACCAACTAATCAAGTTCCCTTTGAAATGCATTATTCCTAAACCAATCACATTCTTTTTCTATTTCTGACAATTACCATTGCTACAGAAGTTTTTATTTTCATATTTGTTATTTAGACATAAATGATGGATAAACATAACTTATTAAAGGCATTGTTTAACCTTAATGAGGAAAATGTAGAACAATGTTGTTTAAAGTAACACAACAGCTCCACTGAGTGGTATAAATAGGGAAGTGAAATGTCAAGTTAAGCATAGGTTTAATAAGCATATACCAAATCCTTTGTCTCCACCAATAAAGACTACAATAGAAAATGTATGACAGATCATACTGTGTAAGTTCATTTGGCATATACAGACTACAGTATATATGGAAATGCAAACTACAATGCCCAAAAGGCAGTTTTTGACAACTAAGGACTTCAATTAGGGTTTCTTCAAGCATTTATTTTTATTTTTTTTATATTAGACTTGATTACATTACGAATTTGGGCCTTTAGTATCCAACCATAATAACTTGGTAAGATGATCAATGATATTTATTATATAAATAACCACAGTATATTAAACTGAAACATAAATATTATTATTATTTGAATAAAATTTATTAATGACTGGGAAGTGTTCATAATTTTTTTTATTTTTGAATTAATAAAAAGAAGTCTGAAGAAAATCATGTATAAAAAATATTATAATAAATATGTATAGTTTTAAATAGCTTGGGAGAAAAACTAACAACTCCTGTGGTCTTTGAATTCATCTGGCTGGAGGTGCTGTGGGGGAAGAGTTGGAGGACTTAGGGCAGTGATGGCTAACCTGTGACACTCCAGGTGTTGTGAAACTACACTTCCTATCATGCTTTATCAGGTATCCGCTATGCTTTTGCAGTCAAGGCATGCTGGGACTCGTAGTTTCACAACACCTGGAGTATCACAGGTTAGCCATCACTGACTTAGGGGATGAAGGGCAGCCGATGTACAAATCCTGCACAAGGGCCCTTCACTTCTAAAAAAAAAAGCCTCTGCCCACTTCTGTGGCGAAGAAGAGGGAGAGGGGAATGTGGTGGTCTGTTGTTCTAAATAAATTTAGAGAGGAGCAGTAGTGTTACTAATGTTGGTGTCAGCCTCATGAACCTCTTATATGTCTCTAGCCATCATTGAAAGCCCATTTCTATGTTTCCAGCCATTACTGCAGCCCTTTTGTATGTCTCCAGCCATTATTACATCCACAGCTTATGTCTCCAGCCATCACTACACCCCCCTCCCTTATATGTCTTCAGCACTCACTGCACCCAGCCTTACATGTTTCCAGACACAATTGCAGGCCCCTCCTGTGTCCAAGTCATCATTACACCCCACCCAGTATGTAATCTGCTTGATCAATACTTACCTTGGATTTGCTGGCTCCCTTTTTCTGGATGTCTGCTTGTTCTTTTTCTCCCCTCCATGCCTCTCTGCTCACTGAAGGATGCTGACATGATCTGTAGAGGTGCATAAAAGGAATAACACCTTGCAAGAATTCACTGGGAAGTTTCAATGGCGTTCAAAGTCCCCAGGGAATGGACAACGTCTGCTTCTCCCTAGAACAGTGACAGTCAACCTGAAAACCCAGAAAAGAAACTGGTTAGTGCACAGAACCTCACACTGCGTGCAGGGGATGTCTGAGTCCCTTCCTGGATGAGGAACAGTCCACTTACTCTCCAGTGGAAAGAGGATTGCGTTTGATTTGGCTTTTGGAACAGGGACTAAGTGCATGTCCAACAAACTTTACTTGGTATGCTGGTGCACTTTACCCTGCACCGGTGGAGGCCTGTGTAAGACACATACGATCTATACTCACCAAGTTAATCAGAGATCACTTTCTTAGACCTGTTTTTGTCGTCAGTTAATATTTTTTTATTTTCTTCAAGCATGACTCTGGAACCCTTCCTCAAACTTCCCCCAAACCCATCACCCTCCAGTTATTATGCAAAGAACATTTGTCACTAACTTACACCCCTAGATCCACACTCCCTATGACAGCAACCAATTAACCTACTAGCATATGTTTTGTCAAGTGGGAGAAAACCAGAGCATACAAACTCCATACAGATAAGGCCTTGAATTGAACTAATGACCTCAGTGCTGTGAGGCACAAGTGCTACTTACAGCCACCGTGAGTCACGGTGCTGCACTATTTAGTTTAGAAGCTCTGCCAAATGTCTCTTTTATGGAATGGTGCCCAGATCTGGGGCCGTATTCAGACCTTTATGACCTTTACCAATATGAACTACTGCACATGCGCAGTAATTTCGTTACGCTATCTACGTTACTTTTTGCAACGTAGATTGCGTATCCGCGGTCTTTAAGATCTGAATACAGCCCCTGAACTCTATGTGAGATGAGGCCTTACCAATGATTTATATAGTGGCAAAATTACATTGTCTTCTCTTGCAAATATTCCCCCTTTTATGCATACTAATACTTTATTACTTGTAGCTGCTTCTTTACATTGACTACTATAGCCTAGTCTATTATCTAGGAGCACTCCCAAATCCATTATTTCATTTATAGATTGCATACTTGTTTTTGATCCCCAAATGCATAACATTACATTTAACTATGTTAAACCTCTTCTTCCATTTTTGTCACCCAGTCCTTCAGTTTATTTAAGTCCCTTTGTAGAGAAGCTACATCTTGCTCTGATTCTGTTACCATTCAACATCTTTTTCTGCCTGTAAATAAAAATATTTAATTTGGCTACAATTGCTTAGTAATCTAGTTAATTGGCTAAAAGAAATATGGTTGATCCAGGGTTTAAAATGACTAAAACTAAAGTGTAAGTAATGGTTATCGGTACGAACGACCCTCTTTCGAAAGGGCTGTTTCATACCACTGAATGGAGAATAGGTTCGGAAATTGATGGCTAATGCCGATCAACATACTTACCCATTCTTAAAAATGGCTGCCTTTTCGAAATAGAGACAGCTAAAAATTAGCTTTCGGCTGTCTCTACTTCTAAAAGGGCCATTTTGTGACGGCAACTCCATCCCTAAATAATTACTTGCATCTGTAGATTTCAAATAATAATCTTGTTGGTTGTGGAAGAGAGGGTGACATCCAGAAAATTCCTTGTTAATTATGATATTGGAAAGTAAATGTTTAAATTAAATTAATTATTCATTAAGTTCATCAACAAAAGACTAAGCTAAAAGATTTTCTGAAAATGTGCTAAATGGGCAGTTTGGAAAATAATAATCAACTATAGCACAGGAGCCAAGGAATATGTGTCTTCTCAATCCAGTAACTAGGCCACATCCCCACTAATTTTTATTAATAAGGAACTGATTTAGGGTCTGCTTTAAAATAAGAAGGTGGCAGTCAGAGTTGGGTCCAATTTTATGGAGGTGGAGGTAGACTAATCTGAGGACTTACTTATTATGCTGGGGGGCTGATTTTATATATATCATTTTTTTAAGAGATGGAATAGTTCTGATTTTAAATGAAGGAGTATCTTTTCACATGCCTTTCTTAACCTCTTCTGGGCTTATTTTAATCCAATTTCCTAATGAGATTGATATATTTTCATGCCGTTGTGTCCATTTTAGGGTATTCATTTTATATTTATATTTTTGGCTTTAATATAGTTAAAAGTTTTCTTTTTTATGGTTAATCTTTTGTTGTTTGTCTAAAATTTACAAATTCAGATATCTATAGATTGTAATCTAATTTATCATAAATGTTTAAAATTGTAAAGTGCTACATAATATGATATTTCATATATAAATACCTGTTAATAAATAAACACTATTTATGCACATTTTATTATATTAGAAATGTTTAAAAATTTTTTTTAGATTTTTATAAAATACATATTGGATAAAGTTTGTATTTTTTTTATATATAGTTGTAATATTAGGCTGTACTTACACATAAGAGTGAGTTAGGGACAGACAGATCCGCAGTTAACTCACCCATCCTGCCCCTACCCTGCCCCTCGTATCTAGGTACCTTATGGCACTTACGAGTGTCATAGGGCTACCTTATCTAACCGTGCACAGTTTCCTCCTTAAGAAGGAAATTACGCATGAACCTTTCCTCTCCCTGCCTCCCTCGCCCTCCCCGGCTAATCCAAATTCCTTCCCCCTCCCACTTCTGCTTGACCACTCCCTGAGGCGACATTACGCCGCCTCTTTCTACTTAAACTACTTTTAAAGACCGCACGGAGGAAATCTATATACCTAACTGGTACATAGATTGCGGAAATGACTTACTATGCATGCGTAGTAGGTCACTTCCTAAATATATGCACCTAAGAAGGTGTGAATACGGCCCATTGGGCCTGATCCAGACCTACGCCGATGCGCTGTGCTTACTAAAGTACAGCGTATCGGCGTTCACTTACCCCGACACTCCCCCTGTACGGGCCCTCCCACCTTCATTTAGCTACCTCCCCCCGCCCACCTGCACTAACCTGAATGTAGGGGTGCTGGGGGACGTCCCCTCCAGCGTCCCTACGGCGCTGCTATGGAGGCCCGATCCGCGATCGGGCGTTGCCATAGCAACGCCTTACAACATCTGCCCGGCGCAAATGACATACGCTTCATTGTCACTAAGCTATAGCATTATCATGTGTGTTAATGCGCATACTACCATGTTCTTTGGTATTACATATCTGGAAGAGTCTGAGACACTATAAACACAGAATGGAAGTTGCTCAATCAATTTATAGGTAAATGGGAACAGGTGCGTGAAAGGCAGGGGTTAATCTGCAGCCACAGAAACAAAGAGAAAAAACCCCCAGTAACACTGCCATAAACCAGTAACAAACTATAATGTTCTATCTGTAAAATAAAACACAGAAATGTTCGTTACACATATTTGCGCAAATATGCGATAAGCCACCAGCCACTGTCAAGGCCTTTCGTCTGAGACACGTAAGCTGTACTATTATTGGGAGGTACTGTGGTGAAAGGTCTGTCCCAGTAAGCACCTGATTCACACTTAAGAACGTGATAGGTTCCTAAATATATGCAACTAATAGCAATGAAACTCCCTCGGCACGCCCCCGGTTTTCAGGTTCTTATGTAAATTATTAGTGCCATAGGTCACCCTTATCTGTAGGTTTGCATTTGAATGCATAGGGCGTCTACTTAGGAACTTAACTGCATAACCGCGCCATCATTTGGTCATTTAAATGCCTCTCTCCACCCAAATCTTCGTATCTGCCAAGTTTATTATGGATGAAATGCCCATTTTTGCGTATGTTACTATGAACCTACAGATTATAAGTTCGTAGTGTATAAGCACGGAATTTGCAAACTTTAGTCCTACGCAAATAGCGTATAAAAGTTACTATGCATGCGCAGTGCATCCGTTCTTAAATATATGCACCTAATATCGCAAGAATTCTTAAGTGTGAATCAGGTCCAAAGATACTAGGTAGCTGTATAAAAGACTTTGTGAATTTCTCATGCAGAGATTTCTGAATTATTTAACTAAAGTTTCCATTTGGAAGTAAATGCAACTATCACTTTCTCTACCTCTGGGGGCTTGCTGTTTTTTTTTTTAAGGGAGGCCGTTTAGCTATTTGTCTCTTTTATCACTTTTATTTGTCAAATGAGCTGGGAGTCAGATCTCTGCATTGAAGTTTTCTGGGATAGGCAAACATTGCATATTTGCCCTTCCACCTCTATGGCCCATGAGATAAAATACGTGATGCTGGTTTGCACGACATTTTATACCAGAGGCACATCAAGCTGAATAGAATTGTTCCCTAGAGTCTGAAATTTATGTTTCACCTGTATTTACAATAACTGTCTCTTGGTCAAATGGAGTACAGTTTTCAAATGGATGATTATTCATGGGTTCATTTATAATTATACTCCTTTTGACAATGAGAAAAATTTTAATATAAAAAAATGTAATACATTAGTTTAAGTAAGCTTAACAAATCTGGGCTCATATAAAATATAACATTTGTTGTGTGCAGAAGGTCAAGCTGTGGGTAGTTGAGTCTTAGAGTAGGCTGAAGGGAAGATAGGGTTAGGGTTAGGGTAATGGAAAGCAAGGATTAGGGTAAGGGTTGGGGTTAAAATCATACTTACCATTCCCAGAAGCGCCTTCTGTCTACCATGGATCAAATCAATTTCCCAACCAGTTCATAACGGGCTGGGAGAGAACGGCCCTTTCAAAAAAGGGCCATTTGCAACGGCGACCCACATCCCAATTCTGCACACAGCACAGGCCTATTAACTCCTTAAACCACATTTGCTCTTCTCCTACTCTGCTTTGTCTTTCTAGGCATAGATAGGTGTAGAAGAAACCTTGCAGATATGGATAGAATTAACATCTAACGAAAAAACCTCCTGTCAATAAAATATCGCCATAATCAGATCAGCCAGGAGATGGCAACAGTCCTTCATTTTATTCTTTCTATTGTGATATAGTTCAATAAAAAACAAACCTCAGTGTACCATTTCTATACAGGTTTGTGTTTTACAATACAGAAATGGCCAATCTTTTGTGTGATAGTGCTTAGACAGTTTTCTCTAAGCACTCAGTTATTGAACATACAACAGAATCAGGTCTATATTTTTATATGCAATATGCGACCATACACTATTATCATTAGCACAGAGGATTATGGAGTGAATTCAGTCCACTAAAGCCATATCCAGTACTGCAAAGTCAGGTCCCTTTACCCCAACTCCTGTGTGGGCGAGGGGATGCTACTCCCTTTGCATGCAAGGTAATTGCAATTTAGTACACTGTCCACAGTAAAATGGGGATGGTGCGGAGGTCTAGACAATACAATGCTGAAATTGTTATGACAGCTATACTATAAAATCTCCTTTTCTTAAGTGATACAATTTTCACATGTATTATCTGTCTTCTTGCAATGAAATGAGTTTTGACAGATTTGTTGTTGTTTTTTTCTTGGATTTTCTTTTTAGGGTTTTATTTTGTTCACTAGAGGAGCAAGTCTAAAAACGCACCAGGATTTAAGAATGGAATCACTGAAGGGCATATTTTATTTTTCTGCGGTATGATAGTATGTTGCAAAGTAAATCTTCGCAATAGCAAGAACTGGTGTAATACTATGGTTACAACAACCGCTGCCCCCCTATCACTGTTGTCCGTCCTCCAGTGAAAGTATCTAAAAAAAAAAGCAAAGAAAAGGGGGCACTTCATGGTGCAGACACCTTTTTATTCAGCTTTACTGGAAACACAAATAAAATCACAGAGGCGTACCCCAACATGAGCCTGATTCAAACTGCTCCAGCGGGCGGCTGCAGCATGCGACTCCTGGCATCCTAAAACACAGATCCCCGAACACCACCGGTCTACCATAGCTGAGAGCAGGTATGGATAGGAGGTCCCAAGGGCAAACAGACTCCGCGGACCCCTGGGACCTCCTATCCATACCTGCTCTCAGCTATGGTAGACCGGTGGTGTTCGGGGATCTGTGTCTTAGGATGCCAGGAGTCGCATGCTACAGCCGCCCGCTGGAGCAGTTTAAACAACCACGCTTATTTGAATCAGACTCATGTTTGGTTCCAACATTTGGGGCACGCCTCAAAGGTGTTTGCACCATGAAGCGCCCCCTTTTCTTAGCTTTATGTATATATATATAAACAAAAAAAATTCTCCAGCAGGAGGTGGATCAGCACTCAAAGGATAAGTATAAATAAACAATAAAGCTGCTATTTTCTCTCTCATTTGACTTTGTATTATTGCTGGCCTAAGGCGACTTTGTGGCCTTTTTGTTTATATATATATACTTAGCAAATCCCCGCTGCAATGTTTCACGTTGCGAAATAGGGACAGCCAAAAGTTGCTTTTTGGCTGTCCCTATATTGAATGTGATACATTGCAGAATTTTTTTTATGAATGGGTGAGTATGCGACTCGCCAGCCAGACCACCGTTGAGTAACCCTCTCTGGGGACTTAGGGTTAGGCTTTTGGGGGGTTTAGGGTGAGGTTGTGGGGGGTTGTTGGAGACTTCGGATTAGGCTGCGGGTGGGGGATTTAAAGTTAGGCTGAGAAGGGGAAGACTTAGGGTTAGGGAGCACCGTGTTCAATGCTTCGGTGATTGCAGGAAATTTCAAACTGCAAGTTAGAGCTAGGAAAAATCACCTGTCTTCTTTAATTTGCCTCTCCCCACCATCCAACATGGTTTTGCTGAGATGTAAATTTATAACTTTTTGTTTTTATTGATTATATTATGAATTTGACTTTTAAAAGAAGGCTTTAGTGTATTATGTCTTTACCAAATAGTTATTTTTTTTAAATACCATAAATGTCAATAAGGAGTTATGTTTATATTCCAAAACTTGAAAGAATATTTTATTACCCAAGAATCAAATGTCAATAGTTCTCCAAAACTCAGACCTCTCGCATTCCTTGTGCTTATGTGATATTCCATAATGTCAAGCTATTCATTATCAGGGAGCAATGCTGTCAAAACAAATGTATTTGCATCTACACAGACCTGTGAGTGGATATGCCTACATTTTGCTTAAAACTTCTCTCTTGAGGCTGTGTAGTTGTGTCATGCAAATGGAGTCATTTGAGGAATGACCCCAAGATTCCTGTTTCTCCCAGCACAGAAATTGTTCATTGCGGAAGTTTAAGCTTTTTTCTGCAATATTTTTAACTATTATTTTACAACGAATTATCTAAACACACATTGTGTCATTTTGTTATCAAACTTTTTTGCATATTAAATCTCATTTAATAAGTTCATGTATCTGTGTTCTAATGAGCTCATATCCTACAAATGTACCTTTTTGGCTGCTACAGTGCATACTGGCTTGGAAATACCCCCCCACATGTACTCACCAATATGTTAAGCTTCTGATCACTATAACAGCACCACGGGGACAGACTACCACAGCTCTGCTTAAGTGATAGGTAACAAGAAGTGGTGAAAGATACGTCCCATGGGTGGAACAAGACATGGGGACGTATTCACAGATCCGTTTTCACGTGGAGTTGAGTGCGTATTTTTAGGTACGTTTTAACTGCACATGCGTAGTAACTTTGTTTTACGTAAGTAACATAGAATATACGCACATAATTGCTTTAGGCGACATGTGAATCGCACTTGGAGACATACGTATGGATGGACGGGGTTGAAATACCTACCTGAAAAGTTACGTGAAAGAAGGTGGGGGAGGCATTTAAATGAGTCTTTGAGGGTGCGGTTACATAGAATCGCACAAACGGCATATACACATATATGTACACATGTAAAGCTAGAGGTGGTCTATGGAGGTGTATGTCTACGATTGCACGACCGTGAGAGGGAAGTGTCATGGGTGTTGGTGGGTGTTGCCTTGCTACGTGCGTCCATATAATTGTGTACTACTGAACATGGCCCATGGTTTCTCCATCTGAGACACTCTGGTTGTACTGTTTTTTTCATCATAAAATGTTAGAGGGTATGTGAGCTCATGTTCCCTTTTTGCGTCTTGATAAAGTCCAGGTGCGGATGAAACGTGTCAACGTGACCCGCTACACTAATCTGTCTTTTGTTGAATTCATTGTGGACCTCTTTGTAGCAACACGGTTTACCTCACATCCTTTACCCGCAATTATACCTACAAGTGGAGATGCCTATCTGACTTTACTTTTTCCGGCGGGGACGCCCGCTAGCATAGTATTGCAGGGAACATCCAGCTATAGCAGAACCTATGAGTGGAGCAAAGTTTCTATACAGTGGTGAGTCTCTGTGTGCTTATATCATCTTGACAGCAAAGACATTACCTGCTTACCTCCAGTCAGACCTATCCGTTATTCATCTGATATCCGTGCAGCGGTGAGGTCTTTGTGCTTTTACCATCTAAGCAGCCAGGACACTATTCACTTACCTCCAGTCGGACCTGTCCATCATTCATCTGGTAATTATATGCACTGGAATCCCTCTCAACAACCACTGCTATTTAATCTGGACATACTCACATTCTACTCTGTTTCAAACACTACCTACTGCTATTATCTATCTTGGAATCACCTATAATTTAATTCAAGGGCTCCAGAGGTCTTTTTGTATCCACATACTGTTTACAGGACGAATACCCTGATTATTATCCTATATACAAATCTTATTGTTTTAAGACACATGAGAAACCAAGTTTCCCGGATTATATGTCTTTAATTGTACAACATCTGACATTCTGCTCGGTGTAGTTTTTTAATCATACAGTTTATAATAAATCTTTTGTTATTTAATTGGAGTTGCAAGATCTCTTAATCAACCCACTGTGGTAAGCGCAGTTTTTTCTCTGTATTTTATGTGAGCTCATGTGCCAAAGCCTTGTTGTATAATAACTATTCCTAGCTTAATCAGGGTAGAACAGCAGATTATTGATAGCTCGGATTAAAGTAAAGTTTAGAAACAGGAGTGAAGACAAACGTTGTCCAGCGCGACTCTAAAATGTAATGGCGCTAATACAGGAATGTGGTTGCAAGTGAAAATATATAGATGGTAACAACAGAGGGGTGTAGGTTCTGGGGAAATATGGTGGGGAATAAAATGAGGATAGAACGGGATAAGAGTTCCGTATAGGGTTGTGTAATAAGTGCTGAAGATATCTCTAAATAACGCAATAACAGTCTTGAAATCTTCTTAGGTAGGTATCTGTAGGTATCAGGGTGGGTCTAGAGACCAGGTGGCGAGATGCGCAGGATGGCAGGATGGTGGTAAAACTAGAGAAAAACACAATAGTTCACTTGTGCTCCTGCAGCAGTGGTGTGCGTTGGTCTCTGTGGTTAAGGTTGCAATGTGCTGTCTAAAAAGGAGTTGGGCGATCCGGGTTCCAGAGGAGCGTGTGGTACTGGGAGAACCCGATAGTGGGATGGTGGTTGCTTGTTGAAAGGCTATAACTGTTAACATCTACTTGTTTATGGAAGGTTGCTATTTCGATCTGCTTGCCTTTAATGGAAATTTCAAGGTCTAGGAATTCTACTTGGTTTTTACTATATTTGGTAGTGAATCTTAGATTATTGTGGTTATTGTCTAGGTCTGCAATGAATGTTTGAAGTTCAGGCCTTACAGATGAACATGACATCATCGATATAGGGGCGCCAGAGGAAGAGGGGACCGCCAACCTGCTCATGAGCCCAGATGTGGGAGTCTTCCCACCAGCTCATGAACAGGTTAGCGTAACTTGGCGCGAAAACGTGTCCTTATCGCTGTCCCCTGGCACTGCAAGAAGAACTCCTCCCCATACCAAAAATGATTTTGCTTTAGAATGAAATTGATTCCTTGAATGATAAAGTCAACCTGTCTCGGGTCTAGCTCCGTGTCTTGTTCTAGGAAGCAATTTATGCCGCTTAAACCTTGTTCATGGTCGATTACTTTGTATAGAGAAGTAATGTCACTAGTGACCAACCACATGTCTTCGTCCCACTGTATGTTAGAAAGAACCTTTATTACCTGTGTTGTGTCTTTAAGGTATGACCGTTGAGTTTTGACTTATTGTTGAAGAAAGTGATCAATGTATTCTGAAAAATTTGCCATGAGGGAATTGATACCGAATATTATGGGTCTGCCAGGGGGGTTTGTGTTATGTTTGTGAATCATTGGTAGAAAGTAAAAGACTGGTTATTTTCGGGTGAGTGATATTGAGATAATTAAATTCTTTGTTTGACAGTATTCCTATATCTAAACCTGCTTTGAGTAGTGTAGTAAGTTCTGTCTTGAGTCTTGGGTTGTTGGATCTTACTTTAGTTTTTGGTAGGTTTTTGCGTCTCCCAATAATCTGATGGCCTCTTTGTTGTAATTATCGGCGTCCATGACTACAAAGCCCCCACCCCCCTTTGTCTGCCGGTTTAATGACTAGATGATTGTTGTTCTGTAACATTTTTAGTGCAGTCCTTTCTTCTTTAGTTAAGTTGGCTGGTTTGGGGGTGTATCTACTTTTAAGCTCTAGTCTGTCCAAGTCATCAGCACTAGTAATTCCACAGTTTGAATGTATTGACCTTTGCGGTGGCTTGTGTTGAAATTGGATGGTGGTTTAAGGTTGGAATGTCTAAAGCAGTCAGTGTTGGTAGCAATAGCGGATTCTCCCGGTGTTCTGATGAAGTATTTTTAAGGGTGAATTTCCTAATGAGACAGTGTAGGTCTAGATATACTTCAAACAATTCAAAGAACAAAGCACCCGCATGGCACAACAGTTCCAAGAAAAAGGCCCTGACTACAGCCACAAATACTGACAGAAATAGCCTTCTTTCATATCGAACAGGAACACAGACATATCCAATCCATTACCCAATACAACAATAAAGTAAAAAAAATAAGAAACATCATACAAAAACACTGGCAAATTCTACAGAAGGACGCCACACTTGAAAGCTTTCTAGGTCCACACACTGACATCATTTT
>WWET01004175.1:62204-72684 GCA_011038615.1 Limnodynastes dumerilii
GGAATGACATGACTAAGGAATACTGGGGGCTGGAGACCTATGATAGGAATAATAGGGATCAGAAGATACACGATGGTGAATACTGGGAGATGACATGACATGTGGGGCATACTGGGAGCTAGAGAGACATGATGGGGAATTCTGGGAGCTGGAGAGACATGTGGGTAATACGGGGAGCTGCAGAGACATGATGGGGAATACTGGGATGCTGGAAAGAATTGAATGGGGCATATTTTTTCCTGTCATTATGACGGGCTTTAGACTAGTTTAATATTCCATAGACAAAAAACCTTGAGGTTTAACATGTTTGAATAAGGTTTCTTGTATTGACACAAAACATAGAAACCTTTAAAACCTTACCGTTCAAATGCCAAAAAGCAATGAAATTACGACATTAAGGCTGGAGTCTTAATGGACGTGTTCCTTAAGCAATACAGACATGGTATACCATCACATCCTATGAATTAGCAGCTCTAACATTTTTAGCAATCTCACTCCATGATAGTGCTGAATCTGCATCTTACCATAGGATGTGATATATACCATGTCTGTATTGCTTTCCACAGGATGTGAGGTATACCATGTCTGTATTGCTTACCATAGGATGTGATGATATACCATGTCTGTATTGCTTACCATAGAATGTGATAGTATACCATGTCTGTATTGCTTAAGGAACACGTCCATTAAGACTCCATTAAAGTACTCCAGTACTTTAACCTGATCCAGTTTTTTCATTTTTAATTATTTCACTATAAATTTTGGCATGCAGCACCAGGAGACAATTCTCCACAGACTGGTGAAAATTTCATCTTAATGCATAAAATACTTTCTGAGCTACAGCCCCTCAAACACCATGCCCCACCTCTGACAGAAAGTCAATGGCGTAATGCTGTTTATTATAGTCAACCTTAATATAAGGGCACGACCGTGCCCTTAAAATATTTTAAAATAGAAAATATAGAAAAGGAATTGATACATTTGTTATTTGTAGGGATTTTTTTTATGTGCGTTCTCAAATAGTTTGCAAAATAGTTTAACATGAAAGAGGATAGTATGATTCCTTTCTACTCCACCTTAAGCTATATGACACACCCTGTTATACTATTTGAGTTACTTAAAATATAAAGGCATAGAGGAAATGGCTGCCAGCTCACGACTGAAGTTTAGTATACAGTAATAACTACAACTAGAAACTCAGATCAGCATCCTAATTACCTAATTATTTGAATGGTAAGTTGCTGATTTTCTCATGTCTTTGTGTCTTTGTGATTTTAAATAATTCCGTATTTTCTTTAAAGCCCAGAACTTTGTTTAGAAATGTTAATCTGAATAGTAACAAAGTTATTAACCTGAGATAGATATAATTGTTATTTGTAAAGGTAGTTTGTTTTCTCATCAGATATAAAGGTACCCATGATAAAGCTGCTTTATAAATATCTTTTATGGACAGAAACACTGTATTTTGCTACTGATTGAAGTAAAAACATTTTGACAAAGTTGGATGCTATGTGCTTCTGTCTATAAAGTCTCACATTTTACTGTAAAATATTTAATTTTTAAAAGACGAATTCTTAATCTTTTAAGGGAAAAATAATATATAATAAATAAATTATAATTGGGGGAAAACGAACATGTTTACCTTACTTAATGTTTACCACAGATAAAAATGTATAGCTTTTCCATTAACATTAAAACTTATATTTCTTGTGATAACATAAGTTTAGCTGTATAGTTATTTAACTTTATATACTAAGACAAAACTAATTATCAGTAAAACATAACTATTGTGGAGCTCACAGTCTAAAGGATTTTTTATAGCAACAATGATTAAAACAGTGCAGTGATGTTAGATAAATAATTGTAGTGTACAGAACAGGTTACATTAATTATAATGGTGATTATGACTTAAAGAATGTATGTGTATGCTGTCAAGTATACAACTGAAAGCACAATAAACCAGATTTTCACTCCCGAAATTTTCTTCATACGAGTGTAGTTATAAGTGCCGAGCTACTACGCATGCTTAGTAACTCTTTTACGCTATCTATGTAACCATTGTGTTACGTAGATTGCGTACATGCGGTCTTTAAAGAAAAGCGTAAATAGAGTATTGTAAAACTTATACCATGAAATATAGAAAAAATGACCTTTATAAAGTTGTGTGTGATTAATTTATTTATTTATCTGCTCCTGTATTTTGTCATTTATGGATCTGGGGCTGGATCCAGACTTAAATAAGTGCTTGAAATTAGTTACTCCTGGGCTAAACCATGCTGATTGCAGGGGAGTCCGATTTCATCTGCTGCAAACAGTATTAAAGT
Organism: Limnodynastes dumerilii; assembly: GCA_011038615.1. Lineage (NCBI taxonomy): Eukaryota > Metazoa > Chordata > Amphibia > Anura > Limnodynastidae > Limnodynastes > Limnodynastes dumerilii. Next base: position 64,529 of record WWET01004175.1, read on the forward strand.
TGAGAGATGATGTTTCCTATCCCAAGTCTAGATAACAGTGTGATAGTAAAGCTGGTCAGTATCTGTGTGCAGTAAGCAATTCAAAAATATATCCCTGCATGCAAAGAAAACAATAAACTTGACTCCCCCTGCAATCAACACGATTTAGCCCAGGAGTAACTAATTTCAAGCACTTACTTAAGTCTGGATCCAGCCCATGATGCGTAGTTTTTGCATAGCTGCCGCCACACATTGCAGACAGTAAAATTTGTACCCCATGACTCTGAAGTAAATATATATTTTTAAAAATGTCCATGCAGCATTGTGCATTTATTTGGATAAATCATAAATAGATGTTTAAAATTAAAAATAGTAAGAATATTATAGTGTAATGCAATATGCTTAAAAATTTATTTTATTTATTTATTTTTTAGTCTAATTAATTATTTACAGTTGTGTCAGGTTTGTAAAGCTATGCTTTAAGTATGTGCAGGGAGTTCAATTGCAGAATAAATACCACCATCGGGCAGAATTTGTTTGACAGAAACCTGGCTCAAGATCTGGTGTGGGTCGCTGCTGTGAACAGCCCTTTTTCGAAAGGGCCATTCTCTCCCAGCCAGTTCCAAACATTCTAGGAATTCAATTGCTTTTGCCTTGCAATTGATCCCTGTAACCATGAAGACGGAGCTCTGAATGGTAAGTCTAAATTTTACCCAAACCCTTTCCCTAATCCTTACCCTAACCCTCCCCTTCCATGACCATAACCCTCCCCTTCCATTACCCTAACCATATCTTCCCTGCAGCCTAACCCTATAACTCTCTTGCCTGCAGCCTAACCCTAAAACTCCCCTCCCCACAGTCTAACCCTAAGACTGCAATTCCCACAGCCTGACCCTAACCCTCCCCTTTCGTTAACTTAACCATAACCCTCCCTTCCCCACAGTCTAAACATAAAAGTACTGGGAGAGTGTTACTCAGCTCTACGGTTACCCAGAACCCCCCCCCCACACACACACACACAATTATTTAAAAATGACCAAAAATTTGAAAATTCGAAAAGGGGTATGGATTCACGGGTGATGTGAAAGGGACATGGCTTTACAGCCATGTGGGGCAGACTGACATCGAGGAAGATGGTGATAACCTGTGTTGCAAAAGGGAAGCATGTGGGGGGTGGTGAATGATCACAATAAATTCAGCAGTGCTTATGCACTGACATAAGCTCTGGTCCATTGTGTAATGTGCTCTACTATTGCTTTTAGATGTGTACCTTCAAAATTAAACAACTATATTAATGTGTAAAAGAAGTAACTTATAAATCACCTAAAATAATATATCAAAAACAGGACTTGTTACAGCCAATTAGCAATGCAGTTCCTTAAGGTAGAATTTTCATTATTTTCAGTTCTACATTATAAACCTTCTGCTTTCACAGAGAACTTTAATGGATGTCTTAGATGTCTTGCCAGTCAAATAGTATGACCATATTATCAGTATTGTCATTTTACATTTTTTTTAACAGTGCCATCATATTAAGTCTTTACAAATTTAAACAGTCATTCACATCTACCTCTGCCGCATAACAGTCTAATTCCCTAACATCACACACTCACAGGCTAGGGATAATTTTAGTTTTGTATAAGGTATATTGTAGGTCTGGGTTTGGCATACCTCACAAATGTCCTGATTCCAGTGGTACAGTTAACTTGACTGTCATCACTACTTTCCAGTTTGTCCCGTTAAGTGGGCTACACTGGAGGCAGTTTTTTGGAGTTTTTTTAAATTACTGTTTTAGTTTTTGCTACATGCCAGTGGTGCAGCTTATTTCGGGACAAATATACCCCACAGGTATTACACACATTGGAAACCCCCCTTTAAGAATCTTGCCTTTGCTGCTGGTTCCGATGGGTCTCCTGCAGCGTTTACGAAATATGAAAGGGTTTGATCGGCATACTTACCCATTCGATAAAGTAAATTAGAAAATGGCTGCCTTTTCAAAATAGAGAAATACAAAAATTAGATTTCAGCTGTCTCTACTTCTTATACCCCTTTCACATCACTACCCCGGCAATCTCCCGGGTTCACAGACCCGGGACATTGCCGGGGCAGCAGAGGATCCCAGGGTCACAGACCCTGTTTCACACTGCAGGGCAGACCTGGGAAATTCAGAGACCCGGGTCTGCCCTGTCATCAAAGCAATGCGTAATTTGTTTACCGTTTCTCTGGCAACACTTGCTGCCAGAGCAATAGTAAAAAAAATTACACCAATCAGGTGCGTTAGGTGCTACCCGGGTTGAAAAACCCGGGTAGCACCTTTCACACTGCACCCCTACCCGTGTCGGACCCAGGAATAACCCTTCTTTTTACCCGGGTTGAATTCCCGGGTCTTTTGACACGGGTCCACTGGAAGTACCCCTTTCACATCTCCACGAAATACCCGGGATTTTGCAGAGACCCGGGTTTTTGGCGAAAATCCCGGGTATTTCATGGTAATGTGAAAGGGGTATAAAAGACAGAATTTGCAGTGGCAACTCCCATCTCTGCAAAAAACACTCATATTTCAATTAAAATATAGTGGAAGACATTTGTACACTAACATTTTCTAGCTTGCTCCAATGTTGCGCATGTGCATTGCAACAAATCATTGTACTTAGACCTATGAAAATATTATGCACTCCTCAGTTCTGTATGAAGTCCTATGTGATTTTATATTTCCTTATAAGATATTGAATCTTCATAAATAGTAACATAAGTGTATGCAAAAGCCTTATAAGGACATATAAAAAATATATTCAAATTAACATATTACCCGTACATGAACACAAAATTTTGATTCACAGCTTTTTATATAGCACTGCTATATTGTAAAGCACTTAAGGAACTATAAGAAAAAATAACAAATATTGTTTTTTCCTTTTTAAAATGCTAGAGGTAACCTAATTCATAGTTATGTAATATATGTTTGTCATATTTCAGCTAAATATGCCATACAGAATGCAATTAAAGAATATGCTGTAATATCAATTGGGTTTTTTATTTCTTACTAATTAGAAGAGATGCAATGGTTAACTCGATGTATACGTTTTTCCACAACCTTTCTAATTTATAGAAAAAGTACCATATAGCTAAATATCTTTTACAGAGTCTTTCTCTATTGCATTGACCCCATGCCAGAGGACTAGCAGGGTCATATATTCCAATGGGTGATATGATCAAGTGCCCAGCCCCTCGAGTACTGCTGCCCGGCCCTAGCAGTCAAAGTATATTTGGACTGACTGCCCTGGATTTCCGCCAGAGAACTCCCAGCTCCCCAGCGAGCCAGTGCAGTAAGTCTGATAAAGCTTTGAGTGCTTTGTCCCGTCAGTGCAGTTGCACGGTGTGCCAGGATTACTCGGCTACGCTGCTTTAGTAAGAAGCCTGTAGCTATAAGTATCACGGAGACCCAAGTAAGTGAATGGATTGCTGGACACATAAGGAGGGGGCAGATGGCTAGCTGCACACATATAAAGTCATGGAAGAAGACTGGCTAGATACACAAGGAGGAGACAGAAAAGTTGCTAGACACAAACAAAAGGAGAGGGAGATTGAATGGCTGTGGAGACACACAAGAAGGGGCAAAAGTGTAAAGGAGGGTACAGTATGGTGATGAAGGTCAACACTGTGATAATGAAGTGGCAACAATGTGATGAAAGGGAAGTGTGATGCAGGAGCATTTGGTGTGATGATTTATCATTTATGTGTTGAAATGGCTTATAATGTAATTATAATTTTCTATGTTTCTGATTAGAAACTGCTTATGGGGAATAGTTATTAAAAGGAACCCGTGTGCAGCCTTCAAACAATATTTGTATACAAAATAAAATCTAAACCTGCGTAATGCATTCAATCTCAATTCCTCAGTTCAATTTAGGTTCAATTTTATCTTACTATTTGTTTAAATTTAAATCATACACTTAAAATGTCTAGGTTAATTGTTAAGATAAAAACTGAATATTTAGTAAGTAAGGATACGGTGTATTGGTTTCCTGTATTCATTTTTTTTCTTTCCTTTTAGTGATTGTGAAAAATGAACTGGGGGGTGTATGAAGCTTTATTGACAGGCGTCAACAAATTCTCCACTGAATTTGGCCGTCTCTGGCTCTCTATTGTCTTTATCTTTCGTATCCTTGTATATGCAGTGACAGCAACTCGGGTTTGGGGAGATGATCAGAGAGACTTTGACTGTAACACTCGTCAGCCTGGATGTACAAATGTCTGTTATGACCATTATTTTCCTATCTCCCATATAAGATTATGGGCGCTACAGCTCATCTTGGTTACCTGTCCCTCACTTCTTGTTGTAATGCATGTGGCATATCGAGAAAACCGTGAGAGGAAGCAATTGGAAAAGTTGGGGGAGAAGTGTGAAAAACTTTATGAAAATATCGGGAAAAAAAGAGGAGGGTTATGGTGGACTTATCTTATCAGTCTTTTCATCAAAGCTATGGTTGACTCTGTTTTCATTTATGTCTTTCATCGTCTCTATGAAAATTTCTTCCTTCCACGGCTAGTGAAATGCACTATTGATCCATGTCCCAACACTGTGGACTGCTTCATATCTAGGCCATCTGAAAAAAATATCTTCACTTTGTTCACGATTGTTATTTCTGCCTTATGTGTCCTTTTAAATCTTGTGGAGGCCGCTTATCTTATTGGGAAGAAATGTAAAGAGAAAATTCATATAGGGAGCAAGATGACAGTATCCGAGAGGTGCTCTGATTGTCGTGTTGATGAGCAAAAACACACCAAAATTTAATGAGATACTTTTTAATGCAGAAAATTGAAAGACATCAACACTAATGCAAAGGAAGAACATTAAGGACAGTCGTGCTTTTCTAGGAAACACTTTTTTATTGTATTGTATAGTATTAAATATAAACTTGCTATTTTATATTATTATATGTAAGCACGCTATTATATATTTTTATACATTTAAGTTCACCATAGAAATTGTTCATTACCATTAATCATTGTAAAGAACATCTTGTCATTTCAGCGAAGGTAATTAATAAAGACTGTGGTTGACTTTTTAACAATGAATCTTAAAAAATTATTTCTTCTTGATTAACGTGTTATTTATTTAGTCTGGTGGTATAATTGTGCAAAGAGTTTTGATTGTCAAGTATCTACAGGTGAACATGTGACTGCAACTGTTTTTATAAAGGGGTGTAAACACCCAAGAAGGTGGTGGCGTCCTATGTCCCTTCCTCCTCCCTTTCTTTGGTCTATATTGAGTTATCATTTCTTTACTTCTTTTCTCCTTGTGGCTTCACCCTAAACAATTTAAAACTCCCCTTGCGGAACAACTGCCGACTGTGAAATTTGCATTTTCTCTCTGGGACAGATGTTAGCCCTATCTTGGAAAATTCACCCCACCCTCTATGTATTTTGTTGCTGTGTGATAATCCATAAATCTTGGAGACCCCTTTCGCACCTACTCACAAAAAATTGTCTCAATAGGAATTTGCTCCACAAAATGGCTACTAGTTAGATGCACACATACCCTGCTGCGTTTCTAAATATTTGAAACATCTTCAACACATTTCTTGAGTCCTCACGTCTCAGATGTTGGGAGAATAGAAGAAAGAAGATGTCACTCAGTATATCTTGAGTTGGTGGCACAAGGACAAAGCTGTGAAGAGGAGATTTGCTATATCCCCTTACGAACACACTATATAATTGACCAGCTAGATATATAAAACTTTTAATCACAATGTATCATTAGTACGACCACACAAAAAAAGAAATACACTAAAATAAGTAAGTAATAAAAACAATGAGGCCCTAGCTGCTCTGTTATATATTGTGTTCTTACCAATTGTGTTATTAGTTGGTGAATTCAGCCAGATATTAAATGAGTTGAGGACATTGGTTCTTTTTATTTACATACAGTGCTTAGTTTTTTCGGGAGAATAGATCTATCCCCATATGAATCCTTGTGCCTTTTTGCTTCACTGCATCAAGGTATATGATATCCTCTATATATGGGATGCCACCATAGATGTAGGCTCCAGACATGAAAGGGAGACGGAGGGGGACATGGAACAATGTAGAGGAGTGGAATGTTCCATTTCCACTCATATTAAGAAGAAAGTTTATACGTTATATAATTGATGTTACCTTACCCTAAGCAAGCTAGTTAAAATGTACCCTACCACATCTCCTATGTGGTCACTTAGGCACCTTCATGTTTGGTGGACATGCCCCAAATTTTATGGCTTCTGGGATGGTGGCTCTACTCTCGACTCTTCTCTCGGTCCAAACAACAAAAGACTATTGGATCTTTTTGCTTTGTTACACCTTCAAAAATTACTAGCCACACATGTAATATCTGCAGCCAAATGCTTGGTAGCCTAAATGGAATGCATAGAAGAGAAGTATAAGGAACTGATAGCACTCAGGCCTAGTAGAATTGTGTTTGTCAACAAGTTGTGAGTGAGGTGGATAGTGGGAAACGTGGGGGGGGGGAGTTTTGGTGTGTCAATAGGGGATGTGCGTAGGAGGAGGGAACAGTACTTGAATAGAATGTCCTGGTGGTGTTGTTAAAGACTGTAGGTGTTTGATGATGTGGTTGTCTTTATTGGAATCAGTCCGTGAGATCTCAGACGTAGGGAGGAACAGCTGGATCTTGCTTGTACCGATGGTGTGGACTCCAGTGGAGAAAGAAGAGGGGAAGAAAAACTCCAAAATGGCGTAGATTGTACAGTAGGGAGGATAAGGTAGTAAAAGTTGCACTTACAGTGTCCCAACTTGTTATGCGCCTATAATATACACTGATGATGTGGTGCTGCTCTGCTGAATGGCTCAGCTGGTTACAGATGGCCCAGGTCAGTGATGGCAGGTATAGAAGACAAATGATACATAGCAATGGTGAAGTACATTCTGAAAACCAGGAGGTAAATGGGTAAATGCACTTACGTGGTCTCAGTGTATTTGCACCTGTAGTCTCTGTGAACAGAGGTGATCGCTGCTTGTGTGATGCACTGTGCGGTGAGCGCTGGCTGGCGGGGTCCTCGGTCCTGGTGTGTCTGGGCACGTCTGTTTTGCTCGTAAGCGGCGTCTGCAGTATCCGGGTCAGCTGTTCGCGCACCTGGCGCGTCGGCTGCTACTGCTTGGCGATGGCTGTGTGTTTGCAGGGCTGCTGTCACGTGGCTCCCCAGGAGCGGTGGTAGCCGTAGATAAACCCCGGTTCCTGCCTGTGTGTGATCCTGGGGAGTGTGTGGAGGAATGCTTGTAAATAAAATGAAATAACTGGGCTCAAAAAGCTGATTGTAGTGGGTTTATTGCACTATACACAGTGTGCTAATGCAGTGTGTGGGCGGGTCCAATGCATTTTCAAGGGTACCCTTGAAATAGTCATCTGCGTGTGACAGGATAGACAACAAAGGGTTGTAGTAAATGGAATCTCTTCTGGGGATGGTAAGGTAACCAGTGGAGTACCCCAGGGTTCTGTACTTGGACCAGTGCTATTTAATATCTTTATAGGTGATATTGTGGTTGAGGCCAATACAGTAGAACAATTTAAACATGCTTGGGATAAATATAAGGGTATCCTAAATTGTAAACCAAATTGAGGGTAAATAGGGTCTAGGGTCAGTATAGTTTTTAATAAACAAATGGGCAGACTAGATGGGCCATGTGGCTCTTATCTGCCGTCACTTTCTATGTAAGAAACAGAGGTGATGCCCCTTTATAAGTCTTTGGTACGCCCCCACCTAGAATACTGTGTTCAGTTCTGGAGGCCATATCTCCAGAAAGACATAAATACATTGAAGACTGTGCAAAGAAGAGCAACTAAAATGGTCCATGCCATGGCTAACAAATCATACCAAGAAAGGCTAGAGGAACTAAACATGTATAGCTTGGAGCAGAGAAGGGAGAGGGGGGACATGATAACAGCTTTCAAATACATCAAGGGTTGTGACCAGCTAGAGGAGAGTACCATTTTTCAAAAGAAAAGGTGTAATAGAACACAAGGGCATGAATATAAACTGGAGGGTGGTAGATTCAAAGGAAATGTGCAGAAAAATTACTTCACTGAAAGGGTGATAGATAAATGGAATATTCTCCCATCTGAGGTGGTTGAGGCCAATACAGTAGAACAATTTAAACATGCCTGGGATAAATATAAGGGTATC
>WWET01004175.1:74281-100200 GCA_011038615.1 Limnodynastes dumerilii
ATCAATAAATTACTTGTAATATATATTCCTACATCAAGTAAATGTTCCTTTGTTTTTGTTCATCAGCTGGTCAGCGCCTAAAGTCACTCTTATGTCAATAAATTACTTGTAATATATATTCATACATCAAGTAAATGTTCCTTTGTTTTTGTTCATCAGCTGGTCAGCGCCTAAAGTCACTCTTATGTAATGACTTGGCACACCCAGTATCTTACAAAATACATGCATTACACACATAAGTAAGCAAAAAAAAACCCCTTTGTCTCCTTACAATAATTTTTTTCTGCAAAATTAAATCTTGTTTCTGTGTTACACACAAGAAAAACAAGAAACTACACCCTTAAGTCTATACATTTTAGCGGAAGTTTAGGCAGGTAGAGGGTTAAGGGTTGTATTTGTACTGTTACATCCAAACTTTCTGCACATATATAGTAGTACCCCTTATTTTATATGGTTCTAGCTTAGCAACCTAACTCTTTCACACTTTTTAATTTTATTTTAAGGATGAAACTCAAATTTTTCCATAACAAAATTTCAATATGGTCCACAAAGTTTATGGAGAGGCAAATTCAATGCAGATCTTTTCATACATTAACAACCTCTTCCTGCAGAGGCGGATTGGTAATAGGCCTTACCGGGAAGTTACCGGCGAGAGGCCAACTCATCAAAATATGTCTTTTTTTTTGTGACAGCAGATTAGTAGCAGCTGCTGTGTCTCCCTCATTGGCCCAGCGCAGGTCTTGTACTGCGGAGGCCTCTCAGTAACACACTTTCCCTGAGAGGCCTCCAGAGTACAGGATCAGAATTGGGTCAATGAGGGAGACACAGCAGCTGTTGAATGATCGGTAGCCAGGAGAGAGGAAAGGAAAGATCGTCTTACAGTTGCCAGGGGGCGGTCCCAGCCGTTGCTGCAGAGCAACAGGCAGCCAATCGCAAGGCTGTCAGTCTCTGAGTGGGGTGGAGACAGTCTTGTGATTGGCTGCCTTTTTCTTTGTGGCAAAGCCTTGAATCACTACCTGTGGACAGCCTTGCCTGGCCATACCTTAGGAATCAACCACAGAGATGGCCTTAATACCTGGACCAGACAAGGACACAGGGCCAGCGAACCAACTTGGCACAATGGGACCCTCTGTATCGAGACCTGGACTTCATCCTGACATGACCCCTGGACCACAAGTTACATTACCCTGGTTAACAGCACACCAGGGCATGAGTCTAACTATAGCCCCTTATGGTAGGGATAGGCTTGTGTGGCAGGCACCCAGGAGGTTGTGGCCCTTGGTGGCGACTTCTCAGTAACAATGATGGTTGGGGAGTCAGACATCGCAACAGGACAGGGACTGAGAAGATACAAGGAGGCCAAGGCACTCAGCAGGGCCAAGGACTGGACTGACAGATGAGACAAGGACACAGATCTAGACAGATATATAGGATCAAGGTAATGAGAATCCAGACAGTCACTCAAATACAAGGTAACAGGGTCCAGATGGGTAAACAAATACAAAGTAACAAGGTTCAGGTAGCTATAAAGGGACAAGGTAACAAGAACCAGATACCAGGAAGCAGATGGACATAGACAGAACAATGAACAAACAGGGACCCTGCAGAAAACAGAGCTAACAAACAAGGCAATGAACTAGGAGGCCAGAGGTAACAAGACAGGGTAATTGGAAGAGCAAAAACAATAACAGAAACAGGCTGGAGCAGACTATCCAGAAAACAGAATATATCACCAGCAAAGGAGAGTTCTCCTTGCTGGCTATTTAAACACTGAACAGCCAATCAGAGATGGAGAGCTTCTCAGCTCTCATTGATCTGATTTCTGGCTATTAGGCACCAGCTGAACCCTATTAATTATGCTAGCAACTGGAGCAGAAGCTTTGGCTGTGCTGTTTCCACCATGAATGCTGTCATCCAGCCATCTAAGAGAGATCTGCATCCTGGCTGCGTAGCAACAACTGGGCTGTGACTGAGCAGTGAGGAGAGAAAGAGGTCTCACTTGTATCATTGGCCTAGAAAACAAGCGGCAGCATAAAGTAGACGGTCCTCTTTCCAAAGACTCCTTATAAATCTGGAAGGATCAGTGGGGAGATGATGCGTTACCCTGGAACATCACCACTTGCCAATTATAACTAGTGATGACAGGACAATTAGAGGTTCTGGTGACAAGCAAATCTGGGCTCAGCATGAAAGCTGTTGCAGCAGGAGTGGAGCTCAATGTGTAGTGACATGTCGAGGGTTGAAGGAGAGGTTGAAGGAGAGGGACAGAAGGAATCAGAAAAGCGGTGGTTAGCAGTACTGAGGAGAGTACCAGAAGCCTAATACCCAGATCCCTGAAATAGAACATTTTGGCCCCTGCAAATAGGCCTACATAGGAAGAGGAGGTGGCTTAACCCTGGACCTCGAGGGTAGGACCAGGGTCTTGATCCCGAAACCTTTCCCCTGCATGTATTATTACTTCCATTTTCTCCCTAGGCAACAAGCATTTGGCACTGGGTCCTGGCAGAGAAGGTACCAGTCAGAAGAGATCACCTCCCTTGGCAAAAAGCAGTTGATACTGGACTTTGAAATTGGGGTACCAGTACTGTGCAGTCTGCATTAGGCGATAAGTGGCCATCAGAGTTGGTGACCTAGCCCTGGATAACATGCTCTGGTCAGTGGGGCATGCAGACAACAGCTGCTTCCTCAGCAGGGAGCATGGGGACTGGGCCTCCTTTATACTCACCTCCAGATCGGATTGCATAAGGTGCTAAGCTCTTGTGTGGATAAACACTGTAACTGACAGGCAGTTTGCTTAATTGTTCCTTTGTTTTTGTTAACGTTCTTTGGTTAATGTTAATAAGGTTAGACATTTATAATGAAATGGAATTAGGCCCTTGTTCAAGTTGTTATGTACTAACCACAGAGCGACCAGAACAGTTGTCCAGGGGTCCCCACACACAAAGGGGCCCCCACAAACTTACGCTTCAATGAAGGTGGATGGATGTCAGTTATTGACATCCTCCTTTTAAGCACAGTGCATTGCAGCTGCCGTCATATGCCGGCAGCATTGATAGTGTTCTTAAGAGTAGGATATCAATCACTGCCATCCATCCTCCTTCACTGCAGCAGTAGCACTATATTTTATTTTATCATTCTGTGATCTACACAGCATGTGCAATGTCATGATGTCGCACGCGCTATGCTGCTGTATTTCTTTTCTCCAGTTGCCGGCAAGGAAGCAGCCTGGAAAGAAGATTCGGGAGAGGGAAGTCTTTTAGCAATATTAATTATATTGTGTATGAATGTGTGTGTGTTTGGGGGGGGGGGGGGGAATAAAGGGCCATATTCACATATCCAGTTTTGCGTTGGGTTGCACATGCGTGGTAACTTTTTCCACGCAAATTACGTAGTATTTACGCGCGTAAGTACTTTAGGCACAGACTTGTGAATCACACTTAGGGACATGCGTACGGAGGGGTGTGGTTTTTATCCATTCAGTAGAAGTTACATGAAAGTGGGCAGGTGGAGGCATTTTAATGGGCATTTGAGGGCGCGGTTAGATAAATATGCACTTACGTAAGTAACATACGCATGTAAGTATACCCTGTGGAGGTGTAAGTCACCAAAAACTCGTCCGGCCAAGGGGAGTGTCATAGGTGTTGCACTGCAACGTGCATGCGTAAAACGGATCTGTGGATCTGGTCCAATGTTTGGAATGTAAGTGAATGGAGGGAGGAGTGCTTCAAAAGTTAACTAAGAAAAGTATATATATAATGTGTGTGTGTGTGTATATATATATATCCTCATATCAGTTAATTTACTATTATGCTAACCCTTCCTTTTCTCCTCCATTAACATGGGAAGCAGCCAAATAATCAAATAATAGCTTTTAGAGAGAACACAAAAGAAGTATCTGCATATGTATGTATGTATGTATGTATGTATGTATGTAATATGTATGTACGTATTGTGCAGGGGCCCCCACAATTTAATTGCTCAATGGCCCCCAAAAACCTTAATCTGACCATGACCAGGCTGCATTTGATATAATTGGTCCCAAACCCAGGTGTAGACAGGACGTGTACCAAACAACACAGTTAACTGACCAGTGACTGGGCATTAAAGAAAGAAGGTGGAGCTCTGCTGTAGCTAGTGAGATAATCCAGAAAGGAAGACGCAGGCAGACAGTTTTTTTTTATCTGCAGTATTTATGAAAAAAAAATGTAAAAATCAGTCCCTAAAGTCACATATACTCATAACACAATTTAGAACATAGATTTATTCTGTCTACTTAAGTTCATATTGCTGCATTTCCAGTCAGATTGTGAATATACATGTTATTAAAGGGTTAATATTTTCTTGAGGAATTCCACAAGACACCTTTACCTGCCCACTTCCTACAGATTGGCTGTTAACTGAACGATCTGGTTTTCTTAGGGCTTGCTTGTAGAGAAAGCTGTGAAATAAGACTCTGTAGACACACCCTCGGAGCCGGGAACTCTGTCTCACACACATCTTAATAAAAATCAACTACAATATGGTAATGGTAGAACACTAAAAAGGTAAGCGTTTTATTTTCTATACAGTATAACTTTGCTTTATTACATGTTTATCCAGAAAACGTGGCCTCAGATGTTTTTCTGTGTTATGAAGAAATCTTTAACTGCCAAACAATTTTTAGAGCAATTTTCTGAAAGTAAGCAAGGGAGAAGCGTCTTTAGCTGTTTGTGTAAATATCATCAATGTACAATCAAAGATGTATTGTAATGTTATTGGAATACTATATGCATATACTTTAAGTTGAATTAGCATTGTAGTCACTTAGTGTCATGAAGATCTTGGGTATGGTTTTGATAGTTTAAAACATGTGAAAGAATGTAAACACACACACACATACACACATACACATACACACATACATACACACATACATACACACATACACACACAAACACACACACCAGAAGTTTACAAAAAAAATTGAAGTTCCAAGAAGGGAGTATTTGGTATTATAAGACAATACTCATGTTATATATATTATATTTGCTGTGTATATCATGTAAAATTTTGACCAGTTAAAATCCTTTTACTACCTCCAGAAACAAAGAAAAGGCTCATATATCCATACCACAATTCAGTATCCAAAAAGCCATAGGTTTTATAATCAGTGTTTAGGGTCTGTTGTCTATCTCTTGTTTTTGTTTTATTTTTCAAATAGATTGATTATATTTTATTTAGGCTGACTTGAGACTCATATTGCTTTGCATTATTTACATGACAATAGTAGTGTAACATCATCACAAACACAAGGTAAACATGTGGGCAGTTTGTGCAGATCATAATGAATCCATTTTGTTGTGCCAACTTTTACAAAAGAAACATGTTTTCAGTGGAAACAAATTTTAAAACATACCAACATTCACAATATACCATTATATTTAGGGACGTAGTTGCCAGCACAAAATGGCCCTTTTAGAATTAGAGACAGACAAAAACGAATTTTTGTCTGTCTCTTGCGAAAAGACAGCTATTTTAGAAACATTTTTTAGAATGGGTATGTGTGCCGATCAAGAGTCATGTTGCACAGCTAGATGTTGTTCCTGCTGCTAATCACCACAATATGTAAAGGTTATCCCAATATAACCCTAAGAAGTACACAGTGAAGCACAATAGAGAAACAATTTCACAGTAACTGATACATTCAGACACTGTTAAGTTATTTCTCAATAATCTTCTAGGTAAAGCAAGGTTATATTCATATGGGACTCCATGCACTTAAACCAACAGTTAGTTCAGTATACAAAGATGATTTTGATCCAACACTTATATGTAATAGTCTATCTGCTATTTTAGCTGTAATGACTGTGCAAGCAGCTAAGTTCTGCTAGCAGCATTGGTGCATCAACAAATAGTCAATCCAATATTTAGGACTATATTTACAAACTATCAACAAATAGTCAATCCAATATTTAGGACTATATTTACAAACTTCATTTTTAGGTGATAAAGCCTATTTTCACTGTAAAACAGACATTATCACTTAAAAATTAAGAACTTACCATTTACAACAATGCTATTGCTGTTCTTAATGCGGGCCGGCACTTTATACAATTTACAAACTCTCGGAGCGGAGATTATCATTCCGTTCCGAGGGATAAAATAACGCCATCTCAGGATGGCATTAGTGCCTTCATACAAGCAATCTCCCCATATTCCCCCCTTTTCCTCCCCCTAATAGCTGTTATTAGGGGGAGGAAAAGGGGAGCATGTATGGGTACACTGCTTCGATAAAGGAGCATGCACTAATGTAAAAAGAAGTAAAAAAAAAAAAATAAATTTGTTTTTTTTAAATATATTTAAGGCAAAAAAATAAACTAATACATTAAAAACATTAAAACCTGTAAAAAAAAATAACAAAAAAAGATAAACTCACTCCGACTCTGAAGATTTCAGTTCCGATATGAAGACGCTGCGCATGTGCAGTGTTTTTCATATTGGGACTTGAAATTTTTCTAATCCCGCAATGTAGTATCTGCGCATGTGCATATGAAATATGAATGAAGTGGCCTGCGATGCACACCGAGATCATCGCGGTACCTCGCCGGAGGGGTGAGTATTTGTAAATTTTAAAAGGGAAACTGCCGGGCTCGCTGCAATCACAAGTGAGCCTGGAGCAGCAACGTTCAGTGGGGAATGAAATTGAAGGTAAATAGAGCCCTTAATGCAGCTTTTGGTACACCATGTAAGTAGTAATCAATCAGCTGGTGTAATGCCAATAAACAAGCAAATGGGTGAAGCACCCGAATGGTGTTGTGCTGACCAAGATTATTTTTCACAGCGCGGGAGTCTGTATATAGGCACAACTCCCACGAAACTACACAGGTGTGTCAATACCACACAATGCCTTTCAATGCCATTCTGTCAATAGACTGTATGGAGAAAATCTTTTTCTTCTTGTTGTTTATTAGATGGTAATCTTTACAAGATTCCTGATGGCAGCTTCTTTCCACCTCCATTTCCTTAGTGTCAGGGATACCCGCACTTGTCTGGGATAGCAGAAGCCTCTAAAGACGGAGTTACCTGATGTGGTTACACTTTCCAATACTTCAGCATAGCAGTCATGATAACAATAGGGAGAAAGACAAAAAACGCCTCTAAGGGTGCTATAAAGATTATTTATTAGATAAAGCTTTAAAATGAATCATTGAACTCACAAATTCAAATGGACATTCGTTACAAATGTCATGATAAGCGTAGTAAGTGAGTGATATGACTTTACTCAGCATAACGTCCAGGATAAAGTCTTTAATCGCACATATAGCTGCTGACCTATCTTCTCATAAGGGGTACGCTTTCCAACTTTTTCAGACGCATTTCTACCCACTAACAGGGTCTTGGTCGAGGCCTTGGTTGGTTTGCATTATGAAAGTGTAGTCACATGGTATTGTATGTATAGCATCCATACTTTCTATTTGAGGGATAATCACTGATTTGGGGGATAACTGTGAATCATTGTGGGATTGATTTACCAAAGGACTTTTTCACTATATGACTTGCTACAGCTTAATACAGCTAAAGTAAACTATTTCAAACAAGAAAATACTTGAACAGGACCCTTTGAACTTTTATACACACAAAATTTAAGTTGTTTATTGTTTGCCATGATATTGGAATTCTTATAGTATTTGCATCATTTAAAGATTCTTTTTTTGAAAAAAATTTGTGACAGCTTTTCTTTTCTTTGCAGATAAATTATGAATTGGGGGGTATTCCAGGGTCTCCTAAGTGGAGCAAGTCATTTCTCAACTGCCTTTGGACGCATCTGGCTTTCAGTAGTATTCATTTTTCGACTTTTGGTTTATGTGGTGGCCGCTGAAAGGGTCTGGGGAGATGAACAAGGGGACTTTGATTGCAACACAAAACAGCCAGGATGCCACAATGTCTGCTATGATCATTATTTTCCAGTATCACACATAAGGCTCTGGGCCCTCCAGCTAATTATGGTCACCTGCCCATCTCTACTTGTTATTATGCATGTGGCCTACAGGGAAGACCGTGAGAGGAAGCATAGGGAGAAGCAAGGAGAGAATTGTGGAAGGTTGTACTTGGACACTGGGAAGAAAAGAGGTGGTTTATGGTGGACTTATCTCATAAGTCTTATAGTAAAAGCTTTAGTTGATTCAGTATTCCTTTATATCTTCCACCATATCTACCAGAACTATACCCTTCCCAATGTTGTCAAGTGTGCATTGCCTCCATGTCCCAATATTGTAGACTGCTATATATCAAGACCCACTGAAAAGAACATCTTCACCTTGTTTATGATTATATCCTCTGCTGTTTGCATCCTACTCAACCTCATTGAGATAGGTTACCTGGTGACAAAAAGGTGTGGTGAGTGTATTAGGCTAAAAAACCACTCTTCCAGAGATCGAACAAACAATGTCATTGCTTACTTGCAGAAACAAGAGGTATGTCATGTCAACAACAAGCTTAATGAACAGATGGATCAAGAGCCTCCTACCATATATGTGACACCCCCTGAAACGAAATTAAAGTGATATTAAGAAGCAATACATTGTTGAACTGTTAAAATGAACACTGAAAATTGGTATGAATACAAATAACATTATCACATTTTCATATAAAAATGTAATTGCCTTCAAGAACGCGGATGGGAGAAAAACAAAAAAACAAGCAATGGTTCAAGGACAAAATTTCTACGTGCTTATCACTGCCACTCAGTTTTCATTTCCTACTCCTGTTCTAGGGTGTCCTAAGTAAATCTAGAAAACAAGATAACAAAACATGTCAGAGAAGTCAATGACATAACAGGGAGCATTGAACATTTAATAGCACTCTTAAATGTGTAAAGGTCACCCTCATAAAAATGATAAGATACATAATAGTCTCCATGTGTCTGAACTTTGTAATGTATCAACATAGTTCTCATGCTTCTATTACATGCATGGCTTTTGTTTTTTTAAACTAATGTAGTTATTCTTGTCACTGATTTACTTTCAAATGTAAACACGCCATCTTGTGTGCACCAGACAGTAGCAAGTAACAAGTACTAAAGCTGCACGCCTACCAAGGAGAGGTACAGGCAACCCTCCACACTTAATGGTGTGTAGATCTTCCAGCTGCATAGGTGTTTCTGATACCTTGACTGGACTTGCCAATACCTGGACTTGAAGGATGCTTTCAAAATAACCAATGCATTGAGTTGGGTAGAAAGGTTTCCAGGGAGTCAATGAAGCTTCGAGTACAAGGAAGACATATTTACTTATATTTATGTATTAATCACCAACATATATGATATAAACTAATATAGTAAACACTACAGTCAACCAATATGACTAAATCAGAATTTAAAGCCAGCAGGAAAACAGGATAAAATTCTATATTTCAGTACTGTATCATAAGCAAGTTTTTTACTTTGTTTTTAATCTAAGATTTCTTGTATGTATATTTATATTTGTATAAAAAGTATAAAACAGCAATTATATATTTCTACCAAGGATGTTTTATTCTTCATTATTTATTTGACAAATTTTTATACGGTTTGTTTTGTAGATATATCAAAAAATAAATACTCTTTATTGGAAAATCTGTGTTTTTATGATACAGTTGTTTTGTCTGTAATAATATGATTAAATTTCATTATTTGAATATATGTTTTAGTAAGATGATGGTGCCAAAAAATATGGGCAGTATACAAGAAATGCAAGTTCTCTAATGAACCCTTTTTGTCTGTTCTACCTGCAAATCTGTCATTATAAAACATTCAGTAAGAAAGCATTAGAGTTTGTCACCTGTCCTGCTGAGTGTCAGTCACTGTACCTGCTGGGACCATAAGCAGATGCTGTCATAAGGTGATACAACCACAACCAATCTCCTGCACTGTGCTTTGAACGGCTTGTCAAGAGTTTTATAAGAAATAACAAATGGAGAAACTCTTTCTCTCCCCAGAAGTCTCAGAAACCCAAGACGAGCATGGGGCTTCTATAAATGAAGAAAGCCATCAAAATGCATCTTTACGAAATGTAACTTATGGAGGTTGATTTAGAGTTGAGGGAAAACAGCAAAAAATAAAGTGCAAGGGCCCGAGTACACAATTTAAATTTGCTTCTCCCTGCAGGTTAGGATGGATTTTCCAAATTGTACATGGTCCGCTCCAAATAAAGCCCACTATATAGAAACATAAGTATGGACCGGGTAAAGAATGAAGTGCGCTTTATGAACAGAACTCCTTTGCAGTGGATGCAAAATTATAAAAATGTGGGCTGTATTCACAGATCTGTTAGTTAAAGGTACGCAATTATACGCACATACGTTGCAAGGCAACATCCATGACACCCCTCATTTTTTTTGGTTTCCGGTGATTTGCACCTTCATAGGACACCCTTATCTCTACATGTGCATTTACGTCCATATAATACTAAGTACGTGCGAATGTAACTAAGCGCACCCTCAAATGGTCTTTTAAATGCCTCCCCCCATCCACTTTCGCATAACTTTGTCTGTACGCATTTTAACCACGCCCCTCCACACGTATGTCCCCAAGTGCGATTCACAAGTACATGTCTAATGGACTTCCGTGTGTAAATTCAACATAAATAGTGTCAATAAAGTTACCAAACATGCGCAGTTACTCCGATCACACGGATCTCTGCGCAAAAACGTATCTGTGAATACGGTCTTGTGATCTTATATTTCATACCCTGGACCCTACCTTAACGTTTAAGCACCCAACCATGTAAAATGAGCCTGATGCATGATGAAGGATTGTATGTAAGTTCTTAACCAAACTCTTACTGAACGATTTAAGAATGTCCCCCCACCCACTGACTGAGCGCATGGTGGGTTGTCTCACCCCACTGTCAAGAAGGCTTACAGCCCAGAATCCAGGTTCATTTGTAGTACTTACACATTCAGAATGCGTAAATTGCATAATTCTGCATGCACCCCAGTATGTTAATATTTCTGTGCATAATGTAAATTAGCAGACACACACACTTTTAGCAATTTAGCATAACTATATAACCATTGTATTGTATATAGTGAAAATGGGATGTTTTATTGTGCACTTCATCAAATTATATGGCGCTTTAAGTTTTTAACAATCATTATGATAAGACTGGATGGTAAGAGGTCCCTGCCTGCAAGCTTACACTCTATAGGATATGGGATTAATATATAAAGGAATGTGCTATGTGTCACACAATGGGCCAGCCTGCTTCTGTGGTAAGTGTGTGCTCAGTGCTCTGTATGATCCAGTCACACAGCAGTGTTTCTACCAGGACTAAGGGGAATCTTAGTATGGAGAGCAAGAGTTTGTGTTAATCATGTAACAGAAAGTCAATCCGGATAGCAAAGTAGTTGAAAATAGGGTAAACAAAACTGGGTGCTGGAGACACATGATGGGGATACTGGGTGCTGGAGAGACATGATGGGACATACTGGTTGCTGGATATACATGATGGGGAATACTGGGTGCTGGAGACACATGATGGGATATACTGGGTGCTGGATACACATGATGGGGATACGGGGTGCTGAATACAATTGATGGGGATACTGGGGAGCTGGAGACACATGATGGGGGATACTGGGAGGTTGGCAGACATAATGGGGGATATTAGGTGCTGGACAGACATGATGGGAGATACTGGGTGCTAGAGAGACATGATGGGAATACTGGGATCATAGAAGCTAAATTTTGAAATAGTCATACTCCACCCACCCCAGGAAGTTACGTCCATAACATGGAAAAAGCTAGGGCAAATAAAGCTGGGTCCCATGCCACAGAAAACTGGAATAGATTCATGGATTGAATATAGAAAACACAGATGGACCCTGCTATGAGAGTTTGTATTAAACCTTGACAACCATAAAAAAAAGTTAATCTTAGAAACAAAATAATAATCCCATTACAGCCAAACAAGCAAACCCTTTGGCACACCACTGACCACTGACCAACCAAGTATTCCAAACTGAATTAAAAATAAATAAATAAATAAAATGATCATATTATTGAAATTTACTTCAAAAATCAATATGTGACTTTCAACAATGGGCCAGATCCAGATTTACTACAAGGAGGCCATTTTACGATCACTAAGGGCCGGATTCAGACTTACGGACTTCAGGCCACTTATGCACGCAAAGCGTGTAAGTGGTCTAAATTGACTGGAGGGCACATGTGCCTTCCAGATGTTATGCTAGTGTTACTTTAGTAAGCTAGCATCCTACAGAACAGCACGAGAGAGGGGAGTGACAGGGGGCATTCACTCTCCTCTCTCTGTTGGACGGACAGACTCCCTCACGTGCAGAAAGCGTGTAAAAGTCTGGATTTGGTCTTAGGTCAGGAAATGCCTCCTTTTTAGTAAGCAGTGCAAGTGCAATAGCAGCATTACGAGGGCGAATCTGCCCTGGCAGACGTGGCAGGAGGCTGAAGTGCTTCTGCTTTGTGGAGAGGGAGATAAATAAACAGTAAAGACTTTACTATGACCGCTATGAGTACTTCAAACTTCCCAAAGTATCCCACTTTCCTTGTATTTTGATTATTATTTATCATTATTTATTAACAAGTATTTATATAGCTCCAACTGATTATGTAGCGCTTTACAATTTTAACAATCAGTATAAATAAGACTGGGTGGTAACAAACAGACTGGTTAGGGAAGAAGACCCTGCTCATAAGGTAACACTCTATAGGACAGTGGGTTTGATACATAAGGGCAAGTGGAGCAGCCAGGTTGTATGGTAAAAGTGCTCAGTGCTCTGAATGATCCAGTCACACAGCAATGTTAGAGAGTGTTAACAGAGATGAGGAAATAGAATAGAATAGAATAGAAAAGAAAGAGATTGTGTGCAGGTTTGTGTTAATAATGTAATAGAAAGGCAAAGTGGAAAGCAATGTTGTTTTTAATATGGTAAATAAAGCTTAAAAAGGTTAAAGAATTTGATAAGCTTGTCTGAAGAGGTGAGTTTTAAGAGAGCGCTTCAAAGTTTGGAGAGTAAATTCTTAATGGTAGAAGTCTTAATGGAGAGTAGTAGTCTTAATGGGCGAGGAAGGTTACTTCAGAGAGTGGGTGTAGCCCGGGAGAAGTCCTGTTACCTGGAATCAGAGCATTTATGGAGTTCAGAAGAGAGTTGTAGACCTTGTGATGATCTGAAAGAACAAGTTAAATATAGTAAACAGGCAACCAATGTGTAAACTGACAGAGTGGAGTAGCTCTATTTGAATGTTTTGCAAGGAAAATCAGTCTTGTTTCTGCATGCAATATAGACTGTAGAGGGGTAACTTTGTATTGTGGGAGTCCAACAAGGAGAGCATTGCAGTAACGAGTGTGGGAGATGATCAGGGCATGAATGAGAGTTTTAGTAGTGCATTGTGAGAGATATTTTCGTATTCTGGAAATGTTTTTTAAGTGTATATAACAGGATATAGAAACAGATTGTTTGTGGGGCACATAGGACAGTTTAAAGTTAAGTGTAACACCTAGGCAGCAAGCTTGACAAGAAGGGATTATTTCAGTGCTGTCAACAAAATAGAGAGAAATAGGTAGACTTGTGTATCATCTGCATAGAGATGGTATTAAAACAAATGGCTGATGTACCCAAGACTGAGCCTTGTATACTCCAACAGATAGTGGAAGGGCAGGAGAGGTAGATCCAGAAAAGAGAACACTGAAAGAGCGATTAAAAAGGTAGGATGTGAACCAGCAAAGGGCTGTGTCCTGAATACCTAGTGATTGTAACATTTGTATGAGAAGAGAGTGGTCAGCAGTGTCAATAGCAGCAGAAAGATCTGGGAGAATTAGAAGAGAGTAGTGATCATTAGCTTTACCAGTGATTGAATCATTGACCACCTCAGTCAGTGCTGTTTCAGTGGAGTATTGAGAACGAAAGCCTGACTGGAGAGGATCTAGCTTGTGTAAGGAAATTAAGTGAGTGAAGTGAGTGTAGGCAGGTCTTTCAAGAATTGAAGTAATCAGTGCATTCTTAAATAGAGAGGGGAAGATGTCAGTCTTAAGAGAAATATTACAGATAGCAGTTAAGGTTGGAATAAGCACAGACGAGAGACATCAACTGACTTGTGAGGGTACTGGACCAAGAGGGCAAGGTAGTAGAGTAGGAAGAGAAGAAAAGAGCAGAAACGTCCTCTTCATTTGTGAGATGGAATGAGCACATAGGGCCAGATTTACTAAGCTGAAAAGTGGAGATTTTTCCCTTAGCAACCATTCAGATTCTAGCTCACTTTCCTTTTACATACTAGAGAATGTCAGCTAAAATCTGATTGGTTGCTACGGGCAACATCTCCACTTTTCCAAACCATAAGCTTAGTAAATCTGGCCCATAGTGCTAGAGAGTGGAGAAAGGGCATTGGATAGTATGTTGGTAGATGAGGAGTAGGAGGATAATTCCTGTCTTATCTTGATAATTTTGGCCTTAGAGTACATTACAAGATCTTGGGCGTTGATGGAGGTTGGTGGAATATGTGGTTGGCGGATTATGCACAGGAGGGTTCAGTAGAGAGTTAAATGTATGAAGGAGGCGTTTGGGGTTAAAAGCCTGAGTAGAAATGAGAGAGGATTGTTTGGCATTGTCCAGAATTTGGCAATAAATGCATTACTCCTAGCAGACCACTAAATAAAATTTTACACCGTTTAAAATGCATTGTTTTATTTATTTTGTATGTGCATGTGTAGGCTTGTCCGTTTTAGTAGCTCAGCCAATAGTAAGCTAATGCCAAGCTCCCTATAGGTTATTAAAGCGTGCCCCAAACCATACTCACAAATTAGCAGCTTCTTCTAACTACTAACCAGTGAGTCTTATATCAGTAGTAGGGAAATTGATAGAAACACTGTTTAAGGAACAAATTATACAATATCATAAATCCAGTAACTTCCGAAATCTTGAACAGCATGGATTCACTAAGGGAAGATAATGTCAAATAAATCTTATTGAATTTTTGACTGGGTAACTAAATTAGTTGATCTAGGGGGAGCAATAGACATAGCTTATCTAGATTTCTATAGTTAAGTGCCACATCGTATACTGTTAAACAGGAGGTAAAAAATTGGATTGGATGCAAAGATAGTTTGGTTACAGTATAGACAACAAAGGGTTGAATAGAATCCTTTCTGGGTATTGTAAGGTTACAAAAGTAAGTTAACAAAGCAATAAGAAAGGCAAATCAGATGTTCACTTGCATAAGGAGAGGAATTAGTAGCAGATGGAGAGAAGTTGTAATACCACCTTAGACCTCACCTAGAACACTATGTCCAGACTTGGAGGCCATTTCTCCAGAAAGAAATAAATACATTATGGACTGTGTAAAGCAGAACAACTAAAATTGTAAATGGCATGTGTCAAAAAAACATATCAAAAGGTATAACTTGAAGGGAAAGGGGGGATATGATAGCAGTTTATAAATATACCAAAAGGGCGTAAGCAGGTAGAGAAGGGCGGGTGAAACTGGAGGGTGTAGGTTCTTACTTCACTGAAAAGGTAGATGATAAGTGGAATAAACTCCCATCTGAGGTAGTTGAGGCTAGAATTGTTTTGGATAAATATAAGGATATCCTAAACCTCTAAATAAACTGAGGGTGAAATAAGGTCAAGGGTCAATATAGTATTAAATAAACATTTGGGTAGACTGAATAGGCCATGTGGCTCCTAACTTAACATGTTCTGTTTCACTTTCTAGTAATTCGCACCCAGTGGCTCGTCAGCAGTTCCCGTATGAATAGCAACCGGAAGGCTTCTTCCTGCCAGCAAAGGGCTAACAATATTCCAGCTGTTAGCTAATTTGCTACATTTCCTAGAAGTCATAGCTTTGTCTTATTCTGCTGTAGCCAACGTTTTAAGCAATTATTATAATAATGACACACAGTTCCTGCTCTGATAATTAATAAGTATGCTGTATAAGTAATAAATGATGAACAGGAAGAGAAATTTAGTAAGTCTAAAACTTTCTCTGATTCATAATCAGTAATCAGTAACAGAGGCAAACACAGTATATTTAGGAGTGGTTTCAAATGCTTGCAATATATGTGGAATACATTAGGAATCTGGGAATGGTACCACCAACAATATATGTGGATTATAGTAAGGTTTGTAAATGACACAATACAGTATATTGTGTGTATTTTCTAGAGCACTAATATACCCCCACATATATTATAATATGTGCCATTCCCAGACTCATAATATACCCAACACGGACTTTATATAGTGTGCAATCTCCAGATGCCTAAATACCCCACATTTCAGGACATTCCGGGAGAGACTGCAACTATGTGTTGTATATGACTGCAACTCTAATGCTTACAACTTTGTATTGTACTTAATTGTATAATTAATAATTGTTAATAAGTATTGTGACAAAGCTAAGAAAGTATTTTCATTGTTGCTGTGTCTATGCCAGTTCCCTGCTAATATCAATAAATTGTAGGAATTCAATGGAATCAGCATTCCACAAAGTATTGTGATAGAGAAGGATGTGGGCTGCTGAATTATACAGCTGAACACCACT
Organism: Limnodynastes dumerilii; assembly: GCA_011038615.1. Lineage (NCBI taxonomy): Eukaryota > Metazoa > Chordata > Amphibia > Anura > Limnodynastidae > Limnodynastes > Limnodynastes dumerilii. The sequence goes on from WWET01004175.1 coordinate 90,810, forward strand.
TATATGAAAGCTTGAAACATGAACCATAAGTACTGAAACATAGCAGCTCAGTCTATATTAGTCTACTATTTAACATGCCCCAACTGATACTTACAAAGTAAGTCTGTACAGGTTAATGCATATAGCCCAAAGTAAAGAAATGTTAGTATGTTGGGACACGTGTACAATACCTGCAGGAAGACAGGACAAGCACAAGCGTGATATATTTTTAAAAAATGACTATCTTAAACAAATTAAATTAAATTATTAAATAGAAAATGTCTGTACTCTTGTTCCATCTTAGTGCTTTTTTGTTTTGCATGGATGATGGAAGAACATGCCAATTTATTTTAATTATCATATAAGGGACCCCATATTAAAGTCTCATATGAAAGCCTATACAATTTTCTAAATATAATTTTTATTTAGAAAAAAGCCAAAGAAGGAAAAGACCGTTATAATGAGTGCACAGACATTCACTTCAAGAATAAACACTGCATAGCAAAATATAATTAAATAACTACCAAATTAATTCAGTTGCTAAAGACAATTTTTATTAAATCCACATATAAGCCTTAACACAGGCAACAATTATAAAAAAGTAGCTACAAACATTTAAAACGTGGGGGTCATCGATTCCACATTGCCCATGAAATTAGTCAAAATGTAAGTGTGCATGTTCAGACCATATCATACAAAAGAGACATGTTTGCAATAAAGGTAATGGAATTAATTCATATCACAGAATCGTCTGCTGTAACTCAATATAAGCAGCCCATAATCACAGTATCCAAAAACATGTTCTAAATGGTAAGTAAGTAATTGGTCCAGAAACTAGCCCTACTCTTCAACAAAAAATAAAAAGTGAAAAGAAAGATGAAAAAACCACCTCACGGTGGCGCTTCACCCTTGCGGGCAACTGCCTTACCCTATGGACCAAATAAAGGGGACTAAGTAAAGTCCGTTGTGAAAAAAGTCAGGTAAACGGCAGTGGCATCACTCGCAGCAACAGCGGGCCAGGAACATCTTTAGCAACTGAATTAATTTGGTAGTTATTTAATTATATTTTGCTATGCAGTGTTTATTCTTGAAGTGAATGTCTGTGCACTCATTATAACGGTCTTTTCCTTCTTTGGCTTTTTTCTATTTCGTTTAAACCGTTGAGTAGCACCCTGGTTCAGTTATTATTAATTTATATTTAACCAGGTAATATTAGACATTCCATATATGGTGTATGTCAGTGCGGGACTCCTTTCTCTCTGTGTTGTATAATTTTTATTTGTTATTTAAATTGTGTTTAATTATTTTTTTTATACATAATTAAATAAATACAATAATTTTTTTTTACAAAAATAGTGAAATAATTGTAATATATATTAAAATGCCTGAGCAAAATGCCGACATGTGTGGCAATTTGCTGTTATTTAAAAATAAAATAAAACTCAATGTGCATTAAAATTTGTGTTATACTCTAACTTTGTGTTATACTTTTATTAAGCCAATTAATGCCTTTCAGCTGTGTGGCATGTCTTTAGAACAGTGGTTAACTGTGTGTATAGGGTTTAACCGAATGTCAATCTTATATACCACCACCCTGTCTAATCACAGACAATAGTCTGTGATCAGGCAGGGTGTGGTATATAAGATTGCCATTCGGTTTGTCGACATTCATACACTCGACAACATTGGCTTAATACTGTATGAACGTGACAAAATTATGCTGAGCGATTTGTGTTCCTGACAATGCTATGGTCAATAGATTATTTTGTCAACCTTAGTATTGTTGACCGTTCAATGGCAGACAATGTTTACAGTTTATACCTAAATCTAACTATAAGCCTAACCACATCCCAGCCCTAAGCCTAACCCCTTTGGACATTAATTCAAATACTCACTTGCAGGCAAGTTTCTAACACTTGACTGTATCCTAAAAGGCCGGTACACTAGCCCTGAGCAGCTACAAGAATTCTAGAACAAACAAACAGAAACCTGGTCTGGCCAGTACATAGGAAGAAATCCCCACATTCACAATTAATTACAGTGGAACACCTCTTTAAACTAGTTCTCAGCACACAAATGTAAACACTTGTAGATAAAGTCTAAAGCCTTTATTTAATTGTGGTATATCCTCAGTCCAAAATATTTTACTTTAATGGAAAGCTCTAATTCTTTGGTTAGATTTACTAAGCTGTGGAAAAAGAATAGTTGGGATATTGCCTATAGCAATCAGATTCTAGCTGACATTCTCTACTATGTAATAGGAAAAAGTGAGAGCCAGAATCTGATTGATTGCTATGGGAAACATCCCCACTTTTCCTTTTCTGCAGCATAGTAAATCTATTCCCTGGAGTCTATCTCAGGTACAAATGGGACTGCACCTTGAAATCTTTTTTTATGTGCATTTACACTGGTACATACTTTGGTTGTTTATTTCTTCTTAATAGTTCAGTACAATAACTAGCAGGACTGGTAGAGCTACAGGGATTATCAGGCTTCAGTGAAGGGAGCCATTATTCTTATTTTAATTGAAGTTCAGAAGGTCAGTAATTCTGATGATATCTCATCGTACAGAGTGTCTCAGCATAAGACTTTAATAGGTGTGCCAAAACACACAGTACAAGAAACTACAAGTTAAAATGCTAAGAAAAATGTTCCACCTCATTTTATATAACTTCAAGGCTAGTTACTGAGTGTTAAGAAAATATTTACTGTAAGGTGATATTTTTGTGCCAGTTTAGACTAGACCCAAATTGTGTTTTCATGTATAGTCTCATGCTACATACATATTCTGTTTCTGCTTTATATTGCTATATAACTTACATATATGTTTTTTGATTCAGGCATAATTCCATTTACAGTCACTTAAATTTGTGAAAGGCAGTGTTAAATTCAATATTTGTAATACTTCAACACAACAGCTATGTACTTCTCAGTACTATGGACACAAATGGCAACTATGTTGCAAACAGAGACTCCACTGAAGAATGAAATGTTCAAATGATCAATTAAAGCAATAGGAATCGTTTTCCAGGAAAGCAAAGCAAGTGACTTCAAGTATACAAATAAAGATTCTACAGACCAGCCAAGGTTGTTTGCAGATACTGCTTTCGGTAGTTGTAGCCGCGGCGTCCCACTTGCTACTATTTGGATGTGTGGTCTGTTTGTGGATGAATGAACCCACGTGTAGCTGTTGGCGCTCCCTGATGCAACATAGTTGCCATTTGTGTCCATAGGACTGAGAAGGGGAAAGTATATAAGACCTACAGTCTTTCTATATTCTGAGTCTACTTTGCCAGCAGTTGGTACTATATGTATATGATTTTTTTTTATGTCATCACCGATGTTTAAATGCTAAATTCCATGGAATCTTTTTCATACTAAGATATCGATTGATTGCTATTTTTAATTATATAATAAATGAAATTTGTAGCTTTTGTATGAGTCATAGCGCTATTGATTATTTATTCTTTTTCTAAATAGCAGGACAAACAGGTGGAAAAATATACCTCTGCAAAAAAAAGAGGCAAATTAACTTACATATTTTGCATGCAAGGAAAATACTTAGCCTTTGCTTATTGTATGCAAACACTGAGAAGTTTTCATTTTAAACTGTCATTTAAATATTGCCTTGGAATCATCACCTCAGAACTCAAACAATCAAATAACAACAAATTTGCCTTCACTGAATTCAGCAGATACTGGCTCAGGTGTACATTGCCAACTGTTTTGCTCTTACTCTCAAAGGACCTGATCCAGACTTCATAACATCAGCCAATTTACATAAGCATTGTGCACACGGCAGATGTTACCCATCGTAACTCTGATCATATGCAATATGTTCGTAACTCCACACGATAGGGCGTGACATCCCTATTCAAGCTGAATTTTATCCTCTTAAGTGTATAATTTATATACGCAAGCCCCCTAGATAACAAGCAGTGGCACTGGGTTCTGGTAGGAGGACCCCAGCTCACCCCTCCAGGGAACACACTTTAACTGTTGTGCTCCGGTAGCTGAGTGCCAGTTGTAGGTGGGCAGCAGTTGTACATGGGTGACCTGGCCCTGGACCGCAGAGGAGCCAAGTCGGGGGAGCAAGTCACTGCTTCCTCACACAATAAAAGATCTGGGGCTGACACCAGTTAGGCTAGAAAAGGGAAATAGGCCCCAGGTGTGGTGAGCCCCAGTAAAGGATTTTAGGGTACTGATAGTAGGAATAGTGTTAGCTGTTAGTAGTTTGAGGCTTGTTATTGTTGTTCCCCTGGTTGGTTGGGGTCACTGATTGTTACTTTTGGTGTAGTCCCCTATAGTGAGTGCACATTAGACCCTATATATTGTCATTGACCTTGACCTAACGCAGAATATTAAGAAGGAAAACACACACAAAGATCCCTTCCCCACGCCTTCCCCGTCTCTTTACCATACCTCCTACCAACAATTTTTCCCCGAGGCAACACTGGCACGCCTCCTTTTATTTAAATCATTACTTGTGGTCTTTAAAGACAACACGTAGTGAATCTACATACATAACCACTATGTACATTGCGTAGTATATATGACTGCACAGTGGCTCTATACCTACCCTGGTCTCTTGATCAGGTCACATGATTTTTTTTTTGTATTATAGAACATATCCAACTGACTGAATTTTTGCTGTCATCCCCTATTCCCCTGGATTGCATTTATTAACTATATGAGCCACTATATTCTTTATAGCGGTAGTGAAAGATTAAACTGGGCGCCTATTACCATTCATATGATTGCAAACATACTTAATAGAAGAGAATGGAGACCTCATGAGGGCAAAGTAACTCTATTTGCCCTAAATAACGTGTTGCCGTGATATACAATAGAATATATTAGTCTTTATAATAAGTGGCTTCATAATATATAGGCCATTATAAGTAGCAAATGTGTAAGTGTAGAGGAGCAGATGGTACAAAACAGGAATAACAGGTCTGCGCATATGTTTGATGATTGAGACATAATGAGAACTGTGCAAAACTTTACCTTTACTTTCCCACAGCCATAGCGACATTGATCACAGGTGGTTCCTTTTTATTCTATAGGATGTGTTTATATATTTAGGTAACAAAAAAATATCTTGTATTATGGCAAAATGAAATAAATAATTCATTCTTTGTACACACCTGTGCTGATCCAAGAAAAAAGCACAAAGTGACTATTCATTGCCAGCCTAATACACTAATTTATGTTTTACACAAGAAGTTACATGTCTACTGCGCAATAGGCGTATTACAAAGACATTTTTGTGGGTGGATTGCCAAAAACACATATACAAAAAGCAGCCCCAAGCATTTTTTTCTATTCAAACATCCATGAAAAACAAATCAGTTCTCGGAAAACTTGGTCACAGAGACAAGTTCATACAACAAGTTTTATAAGTAGGATTTATAACATCATGTAGTAGCAGGGTATGTCTGGCAAATTTTAGCCTTGCGGCAATATTTGGTCCAGCAGCCTATTAGTAACTTTCTAAGAAAAAAAACAAAAACAACATACCCTCCAACATGACCCATTCCATTAAGTACAAAATACAGGGCTGTATGCAGACTACCGGATGTATAACATATACGTCCGGTGTTTAGCGACTTTTCCTACTGCGCATGCGTCGTACATTTTTTACGTTATCTACGTATCTTTTCCTTATGTAGATTGCGTAAATGCGGTCTTTCAGAAAAGATACGTAGATAACGTAAGAAATGTACTACGCATGTGCTGTAGAAAAACACCGGACGTATATGTTATACGTCCGGTAGTCTGCATAGGGCCCACAGTTTACAAATCCTCAGTTTCCAACTGTCAGTTATTATGGTCACCACTATATAAAAGCCATTTTGCTCCTCAACGTTATACGCATGTGCAGTAGCATCCACACGTTGTGATGCTACTGCCCATGCTCTAATGGTTAGGAGCAGAATAAAAAAAAAATATAACTATTAATGTCCCTCCCACCTTCCCCCACCCTGTTATTCCCTATCTTACTTACCTAATAGCAGCGGCAGCTGGGATCTCCCACTACCGCCACCGCAACTACATTCAGCACCTTTCCCCTGCAATTTCACAACTTCCTGCACACATCCAAGATGGCGGCAGAGGTCCTTCCTGTGTATCGGAAAGAACCACTGCCGCCATCTTGAATGTGGCAGGAAGGTGTTAAATGTAGAGATAAGCTTCTGAAAGTTGCTGCCATCTCCACATTCATGCATATGATGGGAGCTACTGGGGGACTGGAGGCACATAATGGGGGCTACTGACAGGCTGGAAACACATGATGGGAATAATGGTGTGCTGGAGACATATGATGGAGGATACTGGGGGGCTGGCTGGAGAGACATGATAAGGAAAATGTTTTCCCGTCATTTTGACAGGCCTTTTTCTAGTTGTTTTATAAATATCAGATAATTCATTTAAACCTATTAAGTGACAGTTGGAAGCTCAGGTGCAGAGTATATTATATCTAATGGAAAGGCTCATGTTGGAGGGTCTGAAACAAGTGGCCCACTGACCTGACCCATTACAGTCCAATAATCCTAGTGGCAGTAGTAGAAGTAGTAGTAGTAGTACTTCATTGCTGTTAGTAGTCGTTTTTTCTTACAATTTTGTTTGGCGGCATTGGGACTTATGTCCAGATTCCACACCAGGGGCCAGATTTACTAACATGCAGGTTTGAAAAAGTGGAGATGTTGCCCATAGCAACCATTCAGATTCTAGCTATCACTTTCCTATTACATATTGAAGAATGTCAGCTAGAATCTGATTGGATGCTATGGGCAACATCTCCACTTTTCAAAACCCGCAGCTTAGAAAATCTGGCCCTAAGGCTGTAGTGCACAATGTTTTGGATGTGGAAATTAACTGTTTCTTCCTTAGAATTGTTGTGGTATGTGTTATTGGCAGGTTGTACATTTCAGATGGCTATCCTATGACTTGGTTCCAGGCTCAGATACTTCAAACAGGAGACAGCAGTAAGACCCACACAGATAAGCGCAGTGTGTAGAGACAGGTTGTTATGTTTTCTTGCTGGTGCTGGTGGCCGGTTGAACGAGTGTAAGGAGACAGCGAATATACTGTAAGCATAGGTGACAGCTGCTGACAGCTTAGAGCTTTCCTCCATGGTTGTAGGGTGGGCGGCTGTGGTTCTCATAGCAACTGCAACCCCTGCACATATGATAGTTAGACCACTGCCATTTATTATCTGCTATAGTAAATATGGAAAAGTTACATTTTTACCTTAAGCTGCTCTGAAGATGATAACATTTGTTAAATAAAAACAAAAAACATAAATAATATAACATACAAGAAAATATGTTTGACTTTTAATACAAATTTTCTGATTTACATTGAATATATAGAGAAATATCTAAGAAACACAAAAAAAGAGAAACTGTGTATATGTAAATAAGAACTACAGTAAATATATATCATCTTATTGTTTACCTGATTGTGAAACATTACCATACGGAAGACAATACTATCATAGAGACAGATGTGTATAGCAACACCATAACAAATGAATTTCCCTACCTTGCATGCTTTGAGCGAGTATGGGTGAATCATAGATGACGTGTAGAAGGAGTGTTTATGTATCACTAGTTCATTGCTAAGACAATAGTCTGTGTGTACATAAGGCAGAATATCAGGAATGTACATTTTTACCTTGCGTGTCTGTTCTTGTACATTTTTGGCATGGGAAAGAAAGTATTAATGTATAAAGAAATCTTTCGAAAGAGTTCAGTGATACATACAACACAGGAAGCCAATATAAAAAATTTAACTATATTTCATTTTGGAAAATATGAATGTATATTAAAAAATATATTAAAGTTATATTTAACATCTGTCTCAAACAGATGGAGGAACTAGAGATGGGACAATTTGGTTTATCAGGATCATTTCTCTCATTTATTTTTTTTATCCCTAAATGGGCTTGTTCAAAAAAATTGTACTAACAATGAGAACAAGCAGGAATTAAGGGATCAAAGAGATCCCTTTTCAAATCAATACGACCTCAACCTGTAGCACTAAAATAAAAATACATCCTAGCTACAAATATAAGTCATTTATGTTTTTTGCATGCATAGTACAAGTTTCCTGATACCACACAAATATTCTTCCCTTTATTTTAAAGCTCTAATTTATAACAGCTACAATGTATCACCTCCCAATTCATTCTATGGGGCTGATTCAGAGAAGCACTTACACATTTTTTTAGGTGCACGTGTAGACCTGAGCAATACCATGTTGAATTGCTAGGGGAAGCAATTTTAAATTGTGAAAGCAGAATTAGAACTAAGGTAAAGTTTCTTAGCTCAACTCTATTTTATAGAATATACATAAATGCAGTATTTTAGTTCTATGTGTAAAAGTAAAGTATTTTCTACCCCTATGTGCAAAAGTAAAGTATTTCCCTGCATGCAAAAGATTTTAAATTAATTATCACCCCTTACTTTGAAAAAGGTTTAGCCGAGCTGTACGCTTGCACCTAAAGAATGGTGTAATTGCAACTCTGAATCAGCCTCTATATGTGATATATAGCTTTTTCCCTTTTTCCCTTATGTATCCATCCCCAATGTCCTATAGAGCCTGGGGCTGATTCAGAGATGCACTTCCACCTTTTTTTAGGTGCAAGTTTACAGCTCGGCTCAACTCTATTTAATAAAATTAAACCTAAAGCTATGCAGTATTTGAGTTCTGTGTGCAAAAATATAATGTATTTTCCCTTCATGCAAAAGATTTAAGATTAATTAGCTTCCCTCCTAAATTCTGAATCAGCCCCTATGTCTGTTACTACCCAGTCTTATAATGATTGCTAATTATGTAATTTGATTTTGATAATAATAATAATAATAATAATAATAATATATCTTTGCACATTTTAAATTATAATCTCCTGCAGTTCAGCATGATTTTTTGTCAAGGCACAAATTTGGTAATTTTGTTGTTACTTCCAACTCTGGATCAACTCCCTCTGTTTCAGTTTTTACATCAGGAAAAAAATACAGCAGAGCTGCAGGACATTGTTACAGATGTTTGTTTCTGATAATCTGGGTACACATTGAGAAATATCAAACAATGCAATTTAAAATAAAAAAAAAGATTTTCTACATTAATTTCAGTCCTGACTTGCATGATGACAAATGATTACAAATATTAAATTGTTAAATTTAAGAATAATTAAAAATGAAAACATGTTTTTAGGTGTTTTAAAAAATGGTTACACTCTCAGGTACGAGAGTCTAATTGCCGAAAATGGGACTTCTGAATGTTTCTTTTTGAAAGTCCCATTTTCGAATACTTACTGCTTTCTTTTTTTTTTTTTCAGTGAATGTGTGCGTATGGCGTTCGGCATACTTTACCCATTCACTTTCGCCCTCACCGTTATCCTTCCGCT
>WWET01004175.1:106716-139494 GCA_011038615.1 Limnodynastes dumerilii
GCGTCATGAGCGAATAGCGGGCGTATCGTTAGCGTATTTTTCGCTCGCTGGGCGTATTTTTTTTACGATGGTCGGCTGGGCGCCCATTTTACTACTGGGAGGCAGGGTTAGCCATTTAAATTGTACAGTATGGGCGTGCTTAGCGTATTTTCTCAGCGTATTTTCTGCGAATTTTCGTACGGCCGACGGTCGTACCCAGTGTAGGGTATAGCCGCCGTAAGCAGGGACTTTACTATGGGAGTGCTAGGGGCGTGTAGGTTGATACGACGAGCGTACGTTCGCAATCGCCCGTCGTTGCGAATTTTCGTAGCGCTGGATCAGGCCCATAGTGTGGGCATGTATGGCTGCCAATGTAACTGGTTCCCTTGTATTTATTGATGATGTGACTGCTGACAAAAGCAGCAAGATGAATTCTGAAGTGTTTCGGCAATATTATCTGCTCATATTCAGTCAAATGCTTCAAAACTCATTGGACGGCGCTTTACAGTGCAGATGGACAATGACCCGAAGCATACTGCAAAAGCAACCAAAGAGTTTTTTAAGGCTAAAATGTGGAATGTTATGCACTGGCCAAGTCAATCACCTGACCTGAATCCGATTGAGCATGCATTTCACTTGATGAAGACAAAACTGAAGGGAAAATTCCCCAAGAACAAGCAGGAACTGAAGACATTTGCAATAGAGGCCTGGCAGAGCATCAACAGTGATGAAACCTAGCGTCTGGTGATGTCTATGCGTTCCAGACTTCAGGCTGTAATTGACTGCAAAGGATTTACAACAAAGTATTAAAAAGTGAAAGTCTGATTTATGATTGTTTAGTTTGTCCCATTACTTTTGGTCCCTTAAAAAGTGGGAGGCACATATAGAAACCCTTGTAATTCCTACACCATTCACCTAATTTGGATGTAAATTCCCTAAAATTAAAGCTGAAAGTCTGTAGTTAAAGCACATCTTGTTTGTTTTATTTCAAATCTATTGTGGTGGTGTATAGAGCCCAAAATTGTCCCAATATTTATGGACCTGACTGTATCTGAGCACAACCAGTTCAAAAGCAAGAACCACAAAATTTACTTATTAAAGCATTTAATACAGATTATTTAAATACACACAGCTGTAAAAAGACATTTGCAACTTTCTCCCTGGCCCCATCCCCCTTCTCTATGTGTCTGCCTCGGAACAAGGTAGAACCTGCTAAGGTATTTCCTTAGACACACCTCAGCAAGATCAGAAGGAGTTAGCACACAGTGACTCTGCAACAACATTACAATCAAGTCTGTTAGGACCCTTCTCTTACCTCTGCCACACAGGTAGGACGTCTGTAGATAACGTTTTCAATTTAGAAGCATAATATTTCAAGGTTGATAAATATCACTTATAAAGATCTTCTCCTCTGTCATAGTCAGCTGCCATCTGTACCTTGACTTTGTGCTGCACATTAAGCTCTTTTGTTTCTTGTGTACCTTAAACTAGACTTTACCATCGCCGTAATTTCCTATTTCAACATGATCTGTGATATATAACAATGAATTACACTGCTTTCTTTTTTACTTTCTTTCTGTTACCATGTGTGAATGTTAGACCTCGCAAAGCGAACACAAAATGTAACCTTTATTTTCAGCATAGTCCAATCTACCAGTGTCTCTGTAACGATCACTATATAACTCTATAACCCTATCTAGCCAAGAACATTAAGAATAAATCAAATAATTTGGTTAATAAAAAGGCAGTACCTTCATTTCATTATAAATGGCACAATAAAAGGAATGTAAAATATGAGTTTCTGCAGCACAGATCTTAGGTTAGTAAGGGACTTTGGTACTATTATTAGATATTGATTTGGAGATGCCATATAAGCTGTACAGAGGCAGATTATCAGCAACCGAATACACCCCTTTATATGTAAACCGTGTTGTTGTGGTTCCATAGGTTTATTAATATTATAACCTTGCTTTATTGTAGGTAATACTGTAATTATCAGCTAAACATTATGTGACCTGCTACTGCAATTGTCAGTGAACGCTTGGTTAGTAACACCGAATTCAGTGCTGCATGTGCAGGGACTATTATGATTGTTTATATGGCACTTTCATCTTTAAAAAAAAAAAAGTGTAAGAGTAATGGCAAACATCTCATTTTACTGTGAATGGTGTCAAAACAGGGAAATAAATAAGTTATTAAATGTCATGAAGCCATGCGTACTAGTAATAAAATAGGTGAATATTCGAGCATTACTCTTATAATATGTAATATATATGAATATTCTCTTATAGTCTTTAAGCAGTTAACGCTATGCAGAGATTAACAGAGATCAGGGGAAGTAAATAATTATAGCTGCTTGATGATGCAAACATCATCTTTTATCTCCTCCTATTATAAATAAACAAAAATATTGGGCTGGATCCAGACATAAGAAGGAACTTTAAATTAAGAGAGTAAAGTTACTCCTGAGCTAAACCATGTTGATTTTAGGGGAGTCATTTTTCATCTGTTGCAAACAGTATTAGAGTTGAGAGGTGATGTTTCCTATCCCAAGTCTAAATAACAGTGTAATAGTAAAGCTGGTCAGTATCTGTGTGCAGTAAGCAATTCAAAGATATATCCTTGCATGCAAAGAATACAATTACCTTGCCTCCCCCTGAAATCAACATGGTTTTGCCCAGGAGTGACTTTTCTCTCTTAGGACCTGATTCACACTTAAGAAGGAGAGGAAAGTTACACCTGGGCACCTGTGAACTGTTTACTGATACTGACCAGCTTTACTTTTACACTATTATTTAGACTTGGGATATGAAACATCACTTCTCAACTCTAATACTTTTTGCAACACATGAAATATGACTCCCCTGCAATCAGCATGGTTTAGCCCAGGAGTAACTTTCCTTTCTTAACTTAAGGATGCTTCTTAAGTCTGAATCAGGCCCTAAATTACAAGCTCCTTCTTAAGTCTGGATCCAGCCCCTTGTTCTTACTTTTCCGTCCCACCCGCTATTTTTTAATTCTTTCTTCCCAGAACAGGGGTGTAACAACTAGTCTATGGAAATTATGGACCGGATCCACAGGTCCGTCCCTTTGCCCACTTACGCACGCAAAGTGCATGCGTCCTCCAGATGGTACGCACATTTTACGTGTGTATCTCTTATCATATGGAACTGAGTTCCGTACGATAGGAGATCCGTCTGAATGGGCGGTTCTTCCCCTCCATCCGCAAAAAGTACGCAAAATGGGGGAAGATGTAAATTATACAGTGTGGGTGTTAACACCCACTTATGCGTGACGGACCGAGGATCCACACGTGTGACTTAAGGCTGCCTTATGGCAGTGTAAGTCACACTTATTATGCATGAGAAAGGAGTGACAGGAGGAATCACTCCCCTATCTCATGCGGATTTAAACACGCCCGCATGTACGGAAACCTATGTCATATGTTATGTTAGCAACAGCCGCTTTCTGCATTCTTATTGGTTACTCTTGCTAAAGACAGAAAAATATCTGAAATACTAAGTAAGTTGTTTTAGTCTTCTGTTTATGTGCAAGTCTGTAAACACTACATGCAAAATCTATACAGCAGACCTATTTTCTATAATGTGCATATGTTAATGACTATGGGCCTGATCCAGAACAACGATTCGAAGCGAATTTACGCGTGGTGGAGACGTAAAATCGCTGTTTAGAACGCAATGCGCATGTGCACCATAGAAAATACGCACATTCATGTAGCGTAATTGTGAGCGTATGGGCCATTCACGTATGTGTCACGTAAATACTTACGTGTGGGCGTGCCAAATTTACGTTACTCCAAAATACGTCCGAAATACGTGAAGTAGGCGGGGGGAGGTATTTAAAGTGTACAGTATGGGCGTGCTTAGCTGAGTAAATTCGTTCAGCCCATACGTACGTGTGCGTATGACAGCGGTTACGTGTGAAAAAGTTAAGGTAGGGTTTGGGAAGCGTATCTTGACAAAATACGTCCGTGCAAGGGGTGTGCCGAGGGGAGTGTAGGGAGTGTATGCTCCGCGAATAAACGTGCGGCACACGTAGTTCTGGATCTACCCCTATGCATGTAAACAAAACTAGAAATCTCTGAATCCCGGAAACCTCCCCAAATAATTACAACTTGCAACTATTTTCACTTTAAAATTGGTTGCATACCAAAATATTGTTTGTAGTAAACTTTTAACCAGTCATGGCATATGGAAATATAGCTCATATCCACTTCTCATGTGTCACATTGGTACACTTTAATCATGTTATATACGTGCTCTTTTAATTTAAATTACACCAGTGTAATGCAGTAGACATTTCAATAAAATTATATGGAAGTGTTCATGAAACTCTGGGCATCAATAAATCTATAATACTTCTTCCATGAACAATCTTCAAATACTCAAACGAATATAAAAGAAATTATAGGGTGCTTTATAGTATTTTTTAACTACAAGAAGCAGAATGAGGGGAAGGAGGTTGATTGTGCACTGATTTACCAACAGCACTATGCAGTGAAGATCTGTGTCAAAAGTTAACCAAAGAATTATAAACAACATGCCTTAAATATTATTTTCAGCTATTTAGTTTTTCACCAAAACATGGTGCCATTGAAAATGTCAGTAATACATATGGAATATTTGTTTTTAACAAATATATATTTTGCATATCACCAGTTATTTCTGTTGTAATGACAGCATTGCAGTAATGAATCATTGAAATTTGCACTAATTACACACTTAAGACTGGATTCACACTTAAGACGGAACCTAAATATACGCATGCCATGTGCGTACCTTGGCTTTTTTTTGCATATTTTGTATGCGTCATCCAGATGTTAAGTGTGGAAACCCGTTATGCACAGAGTCTAACTCCGGACTGGATTCACACCTAAGTAGCAGTCGCATAGTATGTTCTTTATGCAATCTACGTAGCAGTTCGGTACGTAGATTGCCTCAGACCAGAGCAGCAATGTCCGTGTGGAGCTGAGTCTTATGGGAGTGCACTTGCCACTTAGTTGAATATTTTTGAGAATCCAGGCGTACTTATTTTCTTCTTATCTGTGGATCAGGGCCTTAACCAAACATACAAAACAAGGACACAATATACTAAATAAGGACATAAAAAAACAAATTTATGACGTTCCACAGAGATTTGACATGCTCACTACCTACTGTAATAGGCTGAATTTAGCGCACTTGGCACTTAATTGCATATCCCCAAGGGGCCTCATATAGCATTATCTAAACAACAGATGGTACCTGTACCGGTTACACTCCCCGCAAAGAAAATCTTATTGCCGAAAATGGGACATCCGAAAGTTCCTTTTCGGATGTCCCATTTTCAAATACTTACCGTTTTCTACTTTTTTTTAAATGAATAGAGGAGTATGCCGTTCAGCACACTTCACCTATTCACTTTCACAATGCGCGATATCCCTCCGCCGCGCCTCCACCGCTGCAGGTGAGTAAATTATTTGTGCGGGTTAGGGAGGGTTAGGGTCAGGCTGTAAGGGTAGGGAGGGTTAGGGTCAGGCTGCAGGGGAGGGAGGGTTAGGGTCAGGCTGCAGGGGAGGGAGGGTTAGGGTCAGGCTGAGGGAGATGGTGGGTTAGGGTCAAGCTGCAATTAAGGGAGGTTAGAGTTAGGGTCAGGCTGTCAGGAAAGGAGGGTTAGGGTAAGAATTAGGGAATGGAGTGGGGGACTATTTTTTTTACTACTTTTTGGAGCACTGAGCATTCGGTGCTCCGTGGATCGATTGCTATGCCTCATCGAGGCATAGCAATCAAAATCCCAGCCAGTTTGCAACTGGCTTGGAGGAATCTGATTTTTTGAAAATCAGATTTTCTATGTGGGGACCCACACCCGCCTGAATACCCTTGATTATAAGAATGTCTACCTCCTTCCTCCTTTCATGACAACACATATGCTACCTTTCCAGGAGACAGATCACAGAAGCTCCACGGTTGAGCTCCAAACACAGGAGTCTGTCAGAACCTCTCTGGGACACAGAAATGTGGGCGGATGCAAGGGCCAAAGGGTTGCTCTCCTCCTCAGAAATTGGAACCCCTAGACATTAAAGTTGCTTTTACTGTACAATTCCATTAAAATTCTCCTGTGATTTGTACATCCCACCCCTCCCTGCGGAAGCTTTCCCCCTTCCCATGCAGAGCCCCTCAGCCGCACATAGAAAAAAATGTGGCCAGCTGGCTATGTTTTAGATTTTGGTGTAAAGTATGTGCCACAGGGCCCCCTGTTGTGAGGACCCTGAAGTCATTTTATATACGCCAATGCCTGTATACATGATGGATGCTATATATAAAATTTAGGAACCAAAGATAAACTTTTGGTAGCTAACGGAAAATGATTTTCCTTTATGTACACTATAATGTAGAGTTGTGCCCATGTGAAGTGTTTTAGCGTATGAAAACGTTTTATAGAACCGTGCACGCCCAGGCATTATACGGTATGTATGACATTTTTAGGCATTTAAACATGCACCTCCCCAACCTCTGCAGAACTCTCAGTGGCTTGTTTTAGGAACAGCTACTTCTAATCAATCATTTGGCAGAAATCTATGTGACTATTTTCTATATGGGGAGAACTGAGTTAAATGGAGCGACGAGGCATTTATGTAACATAATTTTTACATCATTATGTAACATCATTTACTTTATAAATGTGAATTTGTAAAACCCTTTCAAACTGACTGCTATACAGTGTACAGTGTACAGCGCTACCCTGAAAGGCACAATAAATAACTGTTGTGTTCATTGTAAAGTTCCTGCACACTATCAGCTAGTTAGACAATTCAAAATCCAGGAACCACAATAACAAAATAGGTAGAAATAACAAAAGTCTGTTATTTTACATGGGTGTGACTGTCTGTGAGAGAAAACATTAATGTGAAAGGAACAAAAGGAAAATATAAAAAGCAGAGCATCTCTTAAAAATTTATTTGATTGTTACCTTTGTGTTCATTTAGCCTACGTTATGAATGCAGCCACTCCCATATCCCATTACACTTCTTATTCTACAGTAGTTGTTGTTATATTATTATTTGTTATAGCAGTAGGGGTTGTACTAGTAATATTGGACTAGATCAATACTTACACAAACAGACTTTTCTGCTCACAAGGGACTAGATTCACACTTGATTACACACAGTGGGCCAGATCCAGAGCTACGCAGCCAATATGCGCATGCGCCGGGCAGATGTTGCCCGCCGTTACTACGGCAACGCTCGATCTTGGATCGGGCGTCCATAGCAGCGCCGTAGGGATGCTTTAGAGGACGTCCCCCAGCGTCCCTACGTTAAGGTTAGTGCTGGTGGGCGGGGGGAGGTAGGTAAGTGAGGGTGGGAGGGCGGCCTAGGCGGCCATACTCTCCTATGCGAGCATATGGCCCCTTCCTTACGCCGGCTGAAGTTAGGGTAGCCTTCAGCTGGCGTAAGGAAGGGGCCATAGGCCCGCACAGGGGGAGTATCGGGGTAAGTTAACGCCGATACGCTGTGCTTTAGTAAGCACAGCGCATCGGCGTAGGTCTGGATCAGGCCCAGTGTGAGATCAGTAGGTGCGGATACGCATGTATATGCAACAACTTCTCCGGTCCCCTCCTAAGCCCACCACTGTTTTTAGGTGCCATAGGCAACCTTAATTAACTGTGCATATTTCCCCTTGTAAGTAGAATCCCCAGCCCTACCTCCCAGCCTAATCTACATCCCTCCATCCACCCACTTCTCCTAACTTCCACCAGAGGCTGCAGTGGCATATCTACTCTCACCTAAAAAACTGCGTGCAATCTTTAAAGACCACACATAATCAATCTTCGTGCCTATGGGCTACGTAGATTGCGTAGTCATCATGTCACCCTAACTTCAGAAAAATACTCACGTGAGAATCCTTAGCTCCAGAAGTGTTTATGATAACGGGGCTGGATGGGCCAGGATGCGTACAGCATAGGGAGGTATTTAAATAGTATAGTAAGTGCAGGTTTTGGCTTTTACCTAATATCCAGACTTTGGCATCATTCCCATTTTATGTGGGGATGGCGCAGATATATTAACTTACTACTATAGTAACTCCCTAGTGTGTGAGGAGAGCGGCCTTCAATAGCCGGCATGGGAGTTAGGATGCAGTAGGGATCTGGCTTCAGATCTCCGCTGAGCATAAAATTGAGACATAAATGCAAAAAATGTACAATGTGTCCAAATCACAGTATACAAATAAACTATGGTATCTGGCAACACAGTGCTAAAATAGTCTTGTATGGGCAGCCTTCTAATTCAAGCAGCCAATAAAAACAAGTGTTTATCATAAGAGACTTGCAGATTACGATAAGGACAAAATTTTGTACAGTCTATTCCACTAAAAAAAATTGGTACTCACTATTATCATAGTGTACCCAACCTAATATCATCAGCGTGACCTCTGTGATAAGCACTTGTTTTGAATGGCTGTGTGAATTTGAAGACTGCACATACAAGACAATTGTAGAACTTTGTATAGTATTAGTACATTATACTGAAATGAAATGTGTCCATAGAATATTACAAAGTAAATCAGCATTGTATGAAAGTTTTAGTAAAGAGAAATACTGTGTATTTTCCACCTTTTTGGTGACTTTTCTTCTGCTTTACAATAATTACTTTTTGAAGAAACCTGCCTAACAACTTTTATGAGTGAAACCATACACCCAGTCGCCTTCAGTCAGATCTTTGTTACAGATTTTTACCTCTCAGTGTGCAAACATTTAGAAACTTTACTCTTTGCCAAATATAATGGCTCCTCACCTGGGTGAGACATGTGAGTAATGGAATTCTACTTCAGCGCTGCTGATTTGGAAATGACGTACTTCTTTCTGTATATGACCATATGCATTGGTGTTTGAGGGATCACAAATCTATTCACTTGAAGTGTAGTTATTCAGTTCAGCTGTGTACTTCATCTGAACTGTAGGAATGCAGCCACGACATTACAAAAGAAGCTACTCTAGTATTTAATTTATATAAGCATATGATCATATCTTAATCGCTACCCAATGAGGGTGCATGCAATCCCATTACACATTAGAGCAATGATACTTTCAACAGTGGGATGGAGTGGCACTTGCAAGAAAACGTAATTTGGTATTTGGTATTAAAGGTCATGCCTGTGTACCAATCCAGGATTCCGAACAGGTGCCAATACTGACACAAGTCAAAAGAGTTCAGAAGTCTGTTATTATTGTTATTATTATTATTATCGCTTATATATATATAGCGCCACAAATTGTCCGCAGCGCTTTATAGAGAACATTAGACATTTATCTCAGTCCCTCCCCCCTACATACCAAGGTCCCTAACACATACATACAGTACATCCAAACACACACTGTTGGTGCAAGGTGAGTGGATAGCGGTCAACACATATCCGATAACTATAGACCTGAATACAAACAAATCAGAATTCATGATCCAGTTCACAGAGAGTATTACTTACATATGAGCGCATTACAAATGTGGCATATTTTTCACACTGTGTATGTGCAATGTGTATGTACAGAACAAAAGTACATGGAAAATGTGTGTGAATCAGTCATATGACTCAAGTCAAGTGCATGGCACCTTGCAAACTAAGGTGTGCTATGGGTGGGTGAGGAGAAGTGCAGACCATTCTAATTCTAAGCTGTATAAAGTATGCAGCCTACACCCAAGTCATAGTTGAAACATTTGCTATTACTTTGGAAACTCCAGTTTTCACCTGTTATTACCCTGTTTTTACGACTCGTAGAAGTGATAATAATGATGTGCCGCACATGTAGCAGAGGCTAGATAGGCTTTCTTAAAACATGCGCATGGCTGCATATATTCTCCTAAATGTTTTTGTTTTCTGTTTGTTAACTGCAAATGGGGCCTGATCCAAACTTAATAACGGCAGCTAATTTATGCATGCTGCATGTGTAAATTTGGCTGTGGCAACACACAGCGCACGTGCACGGCAAATGTTACACATCTGCTCTTACGTATCTTGTACATAACTCTGTACAATAGGGCATGACATCCCTACGCAAGCCAAATATATGCATTGTGGGTGGGGGGAGGCATTTAAATTGTACAGTATGGGCTGAGTTAGGCACTTACATACGACAAGGTGAAACAAATGACTAGAGATACGCAAGGAAAAGTTAAGGCACGGTTCTGAACACATAAATCAGATAAATTAAGGGTTTGAGAGGAGAGTGCAAGGGGAGTGTGTTATACTTAGTAGTGCGCAACTAACGTACACTTGATTAGGTATGTAATATCTTCGGTCTGGATCAGGCCCATGGTGCCTAAATAAATCAGCCCCAGTATGACTGGAATGCTGAAATGTATAGACCTGCACTTCATTACAAAGGTCAATGAACCGGTTCAATGTTTCCATAAATCAAAATGCATCTCAGTACACAGGGCACATTCTTAGATACCATTAACTTCTACTTTAGAAATATGCAAAACACTATGAAAAGAGATGACACAATCAGATTTCACAGATTTATGATGCCTGATTTCAGCTGGACCCAGCTCTCAGGCGAGAGGAGGCTTTACCTTAAAAGCTCTTATTGCTTCCAGCCCCGTACCAATTTCCAATGTCAGAAATAGTGCCAGGAGTTGTGATACAAAAAATGGACAATTAAAAAATGTCCCTAGAGTCTGGATACAGTCATTAGCCATTAAAATCGAACATTTGCATCTTTGATTTTAAAAGAGCTACTTCTCACCAAAGTATTGTTTCATTTTAAAGCTACAATGAAAGTATTTTTACCTGCTTCTATTTTTTCAGAACAGAGAAGGTTTTTGTTATATATAGCACCAGTAGAGCATGTTACATCACTAAAATATCCCTGTGCTCACTTGAGTTTTTATAGCTTTTATATATTTTCACAAAACAAACATGGAAATAAGCCCTAAATATTATTCACTACAAAAGCATCAAATTATTCACTGAAAAAAAATGCATGAATCACTGTGCAACATTCCTAGGTCTATTGGCAATCTTTATCTCCATTGATTTCACAGTATATTTATTCATCCCACATGACCTACAAGTACTTTGCTAGTTTAAAAGTAAATATGTCTTATCAGCTTCATTACTGATAATATTCAATCACTTTTATGTGTTTATTTAAAATGGGTGTGATGCTCCTTTTATGTGTATGTAAGCGTAGATATTTAAAATAACATATATACTTCTCAAAGGCAGCTACTGCATTTCAATTATAAATCATTTGACTGTTTGTTTTGTATAGCAAGTCAATTCTGCATGTGCTGTAGCACTGATAAAGGGTTTATATACATTGTACATGGAATAGGATACCAGATAGAGCTATTTCTTTTATATTGAAACTGAAGGGGAAATAAAATCATTATTTCAATAAACAATATTTATATATTGTCTTTATATGTCTTCATTGTGATGTTACAGTATTTCCTAGTTGTATTATCCCAGAATAGTCACGTGACTTTTCGTGATTTTAACTATGGGAGTGAGACATCCCTGACATGAGGATGCATGTCCTTCTAAAGGGTGAGTCTGTGAGCACACTGTCAGCAAGCAGGAACAAAGAAATTCTATGATTGTTTCCTAGCAATTCTACTATTGTTTCCTTAGACCTGTTGCATCAGCCTTCGTCGACTGTTAATCAAATTTCCCTTTAATGTAGCACATAGTTAATCAATGTAAGATATCCCATTGTGTGCATTGACTTTCTAGAGATGGCTCTGAAAAGATGAGGTGTGATGAAAGGCAGAAAGCTCTGAAGAGGTGGCATTCCTTTCATTACATGAAACTTTTCCTCTGACAGTGTTTCCTGCCTATTTATGGATTAAATTGTGAGGAAGCTGGGACTGCCTTTATTCTGTGTGATAAAAGCTTTTTATATTGAAAGGAAACCTCCAAAGTGTGTCTGGGTGGGAATATAAAGTGTGTCTGGGTGGCAATGTAAAGTGTGTCTGGGTGGCAATGTAAAGTGTGTCTGGGTGGGAATGTAAAGTGTGTCAGAATAAAGTAAAGGTGAGACTGGATCTCTGGAAGCTTGCTGCCAATACAAAACTCAAGTAATTTGGTGGTGTGAAAATGACCTTGGATTCTATTCACTAAATGGAGATAATTTAATTTCCAGGCAATAAAGACCATTTTCAAGCAAAAACGTCCTTTATTACAAGAAAAGAAAGTGATTTACATTTATTAACCTATAATCATTAGCAACAGCACCACAGATCTACAACCTGCTCTTCTGAATGCAGGCTAGCAGATCATCTGAAGATGGTGTTCTTAAGAAGATAGATAGATAGATAGATAGATAGATAGATAGATAGATAGATAGATAGATAGATAGATAGACAGACAGACAGACAGACAGACAGATAGACAGACAGACAGAGAAAAAAGGCCTGTGGCCATGATGCACTCCTGTAGTAAAAAGTATATATAGTAATGGTGCACGACTGTAAGATAATAATTATATAAAGTCCATCAGACAATATTCATTGTCTAGTCAGCACTCACAATAAATCATGAGAGACTTGAATAATCTGGTACTTTATAGAAAAGTAATCTCTGGAAAGAATGTAATGGAGCTCAATAAAATCTGGTACAGTTCATATTACCTGACAGCTGTTTCAGTGTTCATATAGAAATACCATCCTCAGGGGTATATCTTTCACTAAAGCTGCACAAAGAAGAAATTAAAAGAAGCAATATAAATATACTCACCGCAGCTGTTCATTAATCAGACTCCACCTTACAAACACCGCCAGCATCCCACGTACAGAGGAGTAAACATGGCAGACAAACAGAGTGGGACAGCGACGTCCGGATCACAGAGACGCAGAACCAACGGCTGCTGTGGCTCTCGCGACGGGACTGGCCTGAACGGCTGGAGGGGTGAGTCAGCCACGTGTCAGAGCGGCACATAACAGCTTATGATCAAAGAAATGTCTCGCCACTGGGGGAGTATCCGAATCAATAATCTGATAGTCTTTCTTAATAGAGGATCTGTGTAAAGCGATGCGCTCTTTCAACATCCTTGAGATTTTACCAGTATAGAATTTACCACACGGGCACATAAGATATATAACAAAACGAGTTTCACAATTCATCATATAATATATCTTATATTCAAAATGTTTAGTAAGATGGGTAAAAGATTGCCTCATAATCAAAAATTGGCAATTAACACAGTCTGCACACTTAAAAAGCCCCAATTCCTATTTTGTGTCAGAAGAACATCTCGCTTTACCAGACAGTGCATAAGATTTGTACTTCTTTTATAACTGAATAAAGGTGGTGATCCCACTAATTGTCCAATTTTAGTGTTAATGGGCCTGATCCAGAACTACGCCGATGCACTGTGCTTACTAAAGCACAGCGTATTGGCGTCTACTCTCCCCGGCACTCCCCCTGTACGGCCGTATTTTCCCTTGCTTATGCCGGCTGAAGGCTACCCTAACTTCAGCCGGCGTAAGCTAGCTCCCCCGCCCACCTTCACTAACTTTCATGTGTCCCACTAAATTACTTTTCTTTCTAGAGTTTGTCTGTCCAACATTAAACACTTATTAATTGCCTTCTGTATCTCTTTTGAATCATAACCACGTTGTTTAAAGTGCAAGTCTGTCTCTTCCAATTCCGGTAATACTGTGCTTTGATTCGAAGTAAAAGTAAAAATATCCACACATACGCACACACTCCGGTGGAAGTTCCCGCTTAGAAAGATGGTATTGCAAAAATAGGGACAGCCGAAAGTTCCTTTTTGGCTGTCCCTATTTTGAATACCCATCTAATTTAAAAAATTTTGTTCAGAATGTGTGAGTATACCTACCGCATACTCACCCATTCATTTTCGTAAAAAATTTTAAAACGCCGCCACCGCCGCTGCTACTGGACCCGCCACCTCAGTGGACCACCGGGAAAGGTGAGTAACCTCTCCAGGGACTTTGGGGTTGGTGTTAGGGTCAGGCAGTGAAGAAGGGAGGGTCATGGTCAGGCTGCAGGCAATGGAGGGTTAGGATCAGGCTGCTGGAAAGGAAGGACTAGGGTAATAGATGGGGAGGATTAGGATTAAAATTAGGGGAAGGGTTGGGGTTAGTTACCTTACCTTTCGGAGCACCAAATTCGGTGCTCTGGGGATCGATTGCTATGCCTAATCGAGGTATAAGCAATCTAAATCCCAGGCAGTTCTAAACTGGCTGGGGGAAAATGGCCCTATCGGAATAGGGTCGTTCTAACCAAGGACCCACACCCCACACACACAGCAGATCAATAATCTCGCTCTTCAAAATGAAATATTGTTTTTGCACTGCTCAGCCAATATATAGACATTATGGACCAAATACAGACTTTGGCAAAATGGGCGTTTCCCACTAGCAAAGTGGAAACCTGCCTCTTTTGGGGAAGTGTGTATGCGCACACTATGCACTTCATTACGGAACTGGATCTGAGATTTCCTGCATTTCAGAATGGAACACTTTCTAGCGGTGAGGTGGTAAGCGTACGTTAAGTGCGTTTGGGGGGGTGGAAATTTAGCAAATTGTACAGTAAGGTCTAGGTTATGATCTTATGTGCAATTCTAATTTCCACACCGTCCTTATTTTCTGTGGGGGCAGCACAGAAATTTTTAGGTAGAGTCCTGCTCGCTGACGACCCTTGCATGTGAGGGGCATTGTCTCCCTTTGCACACACACAGCACATAAGATCTGGTGGGGGACTGGCATATTAACTTTGCTGCTGCCATCGGAGCTCTGAAGGCAGCATCGGCAGAGGTCTGAATCCGGTCCTAGGATATTATACCATTAACAGGTGCATATGGCTACAAGATTTCACAGCTCTATGAATTATGACAAACAGTTGAATCTAGAGATCACTTACAGAACACATAGAGGATTAATTGTGGTCATGTCCAGGACTGTGCTGCATCAGAGATCCTATTTAATTTCAGAGTGA
The DNA here is from genome assembly GCA_011038615.1 of Limnodynastes dumerilii. Lineage (NCBI taxonomy): Eukaryota > Metazoa > Chordata > Amphibia > Anura > Limnodynastidae > Limnodynastes > Limnodynastes dumerilii. The sequence goes on from WWET01004175.1 coordinate 121,656, forward strand.
CTAGGAATATTGTATTAGACAATAATGCTTGTTTGTGAGTTTCCTGCCATGGTTTTAACATATAACCATTGAAGACTATAATTAAATATACTATTAGATTTGACGTTCCAGCAGAAACACATTCATCACTGTAACCTTCCATGACCTGATTTCATTTTGAATTTAATGATAGTCTGAACTTCAGTTGGTAATTCTGACCAACATATCTATAAATGAACAGCTAATGTACTAAGAATAACATTCATCTCAGCAATGCAAAGAAAGTGAACTCAGGCTGGTACAACATGTGACTGACTGTATAGCAAGACGCTGTATTTCTTAATCTACACGTGCAATAATGTTTATTTCGAAGCCGAACATATTTCTATGCTTAGCTCACTGCTTAGTGTGTTCATATTAATCAGCATTGTCTATCCCAGTCATTTATCATCAGCAACTATAGTTTACATATAGAAATCATTGGTGATTAGTGGTAATGCATTTTCAGCCTAAACATAAATGTCCAAGCTCTTGTATGCCCAGCTATCCGCAGCTGCAGGAACCAGAGTGACAGTTGCAGCAAGAAGATTCTTTGGACAGTGAGTATAACATGTTTAAGCTAAACTAGTATTTGCCATTAATCACTCAATGATTTGTATTTGCAAAATAGTAATTCCAACTGTATTTTACAAATACTATAGAAATTGCTGGTGGTTAGGGTTCAGCCTGAACATTAGATATTCCAGGCACCAGTTCCAGTAGTGAGACACTGCAAGAGCCAGAGTGGTTGGCCACACAGGGTATTTAACTAAGCTTTTAAACAAACAGACGTTTCGCAATTTTAAGAATTATAGGTAGCAGTGAGCTGCTTGTAAGCTCCTCAGCTGGTCCACAAAAAATATGTGGTAATGTGGCAGGTACAGCCACATTATGGCAAATAAATGTAGATTTATCACTTAACATTTAATATTTATTCACCTAATTCAGTGGTTTATATTGAATTGTAGTGTGAAACTAATATCAAACTGGGGGTCTGATCTAAAATTAAGGGCAAATATAAAATTTTAATTAATACAGGATATTTCCTAGTTCAGCTGAAGTTAGAGTATAAAATGAAAGTGGTTCAGTATTTGTGTGGAAGTAGTAAACAAAAGCAAAATATGTTTCCTGCTAGCAAAAAATAATACTAATAAATCTGATTTTTTTTACCCCCATTTATATCAGTTGCCAAATGTCATGTTTTTATTTTTGTTTTGTTTTTGTTGTTTTTTTGTTTTAGTTTTATTAAATATTAATATTTGATTCTTTTTCTGTATCTTTAGGTAACTAACTCATAATGGATTGGAAAACATTCCAGGGTCTTCTGAGTGGCGTGAATAAGTATTCTACTGCCTTTGGACGCATTTGGCTATCAGTGGTCTTTGTATTTCGCGTTCTTGTCTATGTGGTTGCAGCAGAGAAAGTATGGGGAGATGAGCAAAAAGATTTTGACTGCAACACTCGCCAACCAGGTTGCACCAACGTCTGCTATGACCACTATTTCCCTATCTCCCATATCCGACTATGGGCTTTACAGCTGATATTTGTGACCTGTCCTTCCCTCTTAGTAATCATGCACGTAGCTTACAGAGAAGATCGAGAGAAAAAGAATCGGCAAAGAAATGGAGAACAGTGTTCTAAGATATACTTAAACACAGGGAAAAAACATGGTGGTCTTTGGTGGACCTACCTTTTAAGTCTGTTCTTCAAAACTGGCATCGAAATCACTTTCCTATATATATTGCATAAAATGTGGGACAGCTTCGATATTCCACGACTTGTGAAATGTTCTAATGTGGACCCTTGTCCTAATATTGTTGACTGCTACATTGCACGGCCAACTGAGAAAAAGGTGTTTACATATTTCATGGTAGGAGCCTCAGCCTTCTGCATTATCCTCAGTATTTGTGAAATATTTTACCTGATTAGTAAGAGGTTTGTTAACTGTTTTAAAAAGTATAAGAAATCCACCAAACATTCAGTTACTTACAGCAAAGCCTCAACCTGCCAGTGTCACATTCGGTTAGTTGAAACAGAGAAGAAAATAAGTAACAAGAGAGCAGAGTCTCTAAGAGCTTCTGCACCCGATTTGACTTCTATGTAAAATCCTAATGTCAATCTGCAAAATATCTATCTATTATTAAATATCAAATATCTGTATCAGACAACTAAGTCACCCAGTAGTATAGGTGACAGAAATATCTAAGACACTGCCTAAATTGTGTAACTTCAAAATGTGGGACAATTGTACTGTAAATAGGGATAGGAGGACATTTTATGACCCTTTGTCAAAGCTGCCAAAACATGCATATTAATACATCTGCTATAAATGTTTACACAACCAAGTTTTTCCATAATGGAAAGCAAAAGGACTATATGAAGGCTTTATGGACACTGTAAATTCTTATAAAGCCATATCAGGACGGTATCTAAAGCAAACGCAACAGAAAAATCCTGTCTGAAACCGGTATCGAGGATGTCATATAAGTGGTTACTTTTCAAGAATGCAATAATGAACTATAAGTGAATGAACTATACACTGCCACTTTATATGTTATTTGATCCAGACTTCCATGTAAAGTCCAAGAAGGATAAAAAGTTCAAGAAAAGTCCACATGCAATACACGTTCATATATCCCTCTACTCCAATATATTGTGTTGTGAATCTGATTGTGGGATTCAAAATGTAACATTGTAACTAGTATATTATTGTATAAAATACTAATACTATAATGTAATGATGGGCTAAAGAAAGAGCTGTAAATAATGAGGAAATCTGCTATCTGACAGATTACATAATAATATCTATGCATCATATTTAAAAGAAAAAACTCACTATTACATAACTACATCTCTATTCATATACATAATGGTCCAGATCCTGACACCCACACACTTTACGTGAGTGTGGGGGTTCGTAGTTACGTTCCCGTAGCGGGGAGTGCACGCCCCCTGCACTTCCCGCTGTCGGTAGGAAATCTGGAAACTTACATATCCAGATTCCTACCTTAACTTCCCTTCCCTTCCCTTAACTTACCTTCCCCGCTCCGACCCTTTATTTACATGGCTATCACCGCCTATATGGTGGGGATATGGCCATCGTAACTGAAGGGTCTGCCCCTTCAGCGTAAGAACTGAGGTATGTAACTTTGTTATGTACATTATTACTTACGCTACTGGAACATCTAACATGCACAAATGACTTGCGTAAGTCCCCTGTCGGACTTAGTTCTGGATCCGACCCAATGTCCATATGCTTACAAAAAGCAAAGCTTTAGGTTACCACGTTATATAATGGGAAGAGGGATATTAGATAAAATCCTTTTTAATTAGATGGGATGAAATTCATATCAAGTTTTTTTTTTCTATAAGCTGAAGTTTTACATATCAGAGAATACATTTCTCTCTACCACATCTGTATTTATTATTTATATAAATTGTATATTTTATTAAAATTGCATTTTTTTTAAAAAAAAATGTTTGTATTATATAAATTGTATATTTTATTAAAATTGCATTTTTTTTTTTTAAAAAGTTTGTATTTTATTATAAGGCCTTCATTAACACAAAAAAGCAGAAGAGGGATGAAAAAGGACTAAACTTAAACCTTAACATTGCCATATTTAACCTGTCAGAGATGGGTGAGGGACAAGGCCGGTGCTAGGGTGCTATAAAACTATAAATTTGTGCCAGTAACTGTCCTACATTACAGTATCCATGTGAGCGTAATAAAATACAGAGCAAAATCTTGTATCAACAATAAACACTAAAGTTACGGCCGGCGGCTGTCACGAAAAGGGGGCTTTCCCCCCCTTTACACATGTCGTATCCCTGCCATAAAGGTGGAGATAAATATGCATAGCATAGCTAATCGTAAAAGCAGGCCCGGTGACAGGGGTGGGACAAGGGGGACAGCTGTGACGGGCCTCAGCTTCAGAGGGGTCCCCTGTAATCCACGTGTAGTTTTTTCTCCACGTGTACAGCCTATGAGTCATCGCACTGGGAGAAATCTCCAGCCCGGCAACAAGCGATGACTTATCATACTGCTAGAAGAACTTCCTCTCCTCACAGTGCGTCATGTGTTCTCCCTGGCTGCCGGGCTGTGGAGACTTCCTCCTGCATCTCTGGACTGCTGAAGACTGGACTCTTAAGGTAAGGTGTGTGTGGGGGTTCTATCTGTCTGCCTGTCTATCTATCTATCTATCTATCTATCTATCTATCTATCTATCTATCTATCTATCTATCTACCTACCTACCTATCTATCTATCTATCTATCTATCTATATCTATCTGTATCTATCTCTCTATCTATCTCATACTGTATCTATCTATCTATCTATCTATCAAAACGATAACACCCCTTGCGCTTCTGATGTAGCAGCAATAGTACGTAGTAAAGGGCGTCCTCACTCCACCCCTAAACGGGATCAGGACTCAACCCCTATACAAGCATAAAGACTACTGTACCCTCTAAATCGAACAATATAAACCACAACGATAACAATTGTGTTCTACCTACAAGATAAAATACATTAATTTTCTTCAAACCTCCTAAATATATTCCTCAAAGAGAAAATGTGGAATAGTTCCAAAAGTATACAAAAACTACAAAAAGACTCCTTGAAAGTATTTAACATGAAAATTGACAATTTATTAAAATATCAAACACATAAAAAATTATAAAAATAATGATTGATTGATAAGCTAGCCACGTGAAACTCCACAGATATTAATGGGAATAGTCGCCAATGAATTGGACCTATGAATAGTCTTCGGAGAAAGAATAACGAAGATAATATAGGCTCAGGGTACCCTGGTTGATAGTAATTGAGAAAGCACAATATTATTCCTCTAGTGGTTGAGGGATACTCACAGTAGGTGAAATATGGTGATGAGTGGTGAATGGAAGCTGGATGGAAATAGTGTGGTTTCGACAGATTGCTCCGTAAGCTGAGTGTAATGCTGGCTGATGAGAATAGCGTTGTCTCGACAACTTGCTCCGTGAGCTGAGTATACTGTTGGCTGGTGTAAACACTGTTTGGCACATGGGACGGCTTGCAGCTGCCGGCCGATGTAAACAATAATGGCCACGTGTGTCGGCTCACGGCGTGAAGAAATCTGCGCTGCGGCAGAGTGCCGGGTGAGAGAAACCCACAGAACGGACAGGCAATCGTGGGTCCAATAGAGTAGAAAGGTAGCCCCCAAGACTAACGTGGAGCCGGATGGTAGATGTCCCGGTGCCGATGGGGCAGGGCACGTAGGCGTCCCACTAGATGGTGAGTGTATTCGAACAGGCAGATGTCAGCAGTAATCTAACGGAGCCAGCTAACCAGGAGATACACGGGAGTCCGTTAGCCGAGGAGCGCTCCCACTTTGTGTGACAAAGCACCAAAGGTAACCACGACCACTAGCAGAGGAATGGAGGAGACGTGGAGCGGTGGACGCGTGATTAGCAAGTCCTTACGCGTTTCATCGCTCTGCGGCGATTTCTTCAGAGGGAAAGTAATATATTAGAGGAAATATATTCCTCTAATTTCAATATATCAATTCTAAAAGGTGCAGATAAGGTGACCTCTTGTTTCTTGTCATATACAATAACAGGGTTAAACACAGACCTTTAGTTCAGATCTCTTCAGTCTAAAAAGATGTCCACTTAGAATGTCTTGAACTTTGCTGGTATACTTCCTATTTCCAATATAAATTCTTGATTGATGTCTCCAGATATAAGGGAACAAATCTTTCACCAAGGTACTCTGTCCTGTTCCGGGATCCTGAGCCGTATGCAGAGTATTCCGTTCAGTATTTGCTCTACTGTGGATGCGCAGTAATTCTGTAACGTAGTCTACGTTACTTGTTGCAACGTAGATTGCGTATACGCTCTGCATACGGCCCCCTGTCTCCAAGTCCCATATGATATAGGGAAAAAAGAGACAACAGTATATAGTGAAGTACGTCTTGATAAGGGTGAGCTTTATTTGGTTAATCAAGTCCTACTCACAAACGTATTCTCTTTATAATATTGCTCATCAGAAAACCTATATTCTCCTCTTAAATGGCCTCTTTAACTGGATGCTCGTCCCATGTATGGAAGGGGGGGATGGGAAGCTATGGTGTAATACGTTTTTATCCAGGGGATCTCAGCCTCCCGATATCCTACTCACAATGCTCACTCAAATGCAATGCGGCCGGAGCTCTGCATATGGCCCATTATGAGGAATTCTGAGGAGGGGCTGCAGAGACATGATGGGGATGCTGGGAGGCTTGAGACACATGAGGGGGATACTTGGGGGGGCTTAGAGACATGATGGGGATACATAGGAGGCTGGAGTCATATAAAGGGGATAATGGGCGTGCTTGAGCTATATGATGGGGATACTGAGGGGCTGGATACACATGATGGGGATTCTGGGTGGGCTGCAGCCATATGATAGGGATATATGAGGCTGCAGAGACATGATGGGGATACTGAGGGACTGCAGAGACATAAGGAATATTGGGAGACTTGAGACACATAGGGGGGAGAGATTGGATGATTATATACACTGTGCACACACACAAACTAGATAACTAAGTGCTGACAAGGCTGTGCTTCTATTGTATTATGGTTACAAATGTGTTCTGTTTTTGAGGCCTTTTTTAACTGCATTGTAGTTTAAAAAATGTTGAATTTATTGTACAGTGGTCAGAAGGATGCCGTCTGTATTGTATGGTGACCTGTATGGTATAGCAGTCACTACGATAGTGGGCTGGATCCAGACCTTGTTAAGTGCATTAACTTAGTTACACGTGGGCTAAACCATGTTGAATTCAGGGGGAGTCAAGTTAATTGTATACTTTGCATGCAGGGATATATCTTTAAATTGCTTACTGCACACAGATACTGACCAGCTTTACTATCACACTGTTATTTAGACTTGGGATAGGAAACATCACCTCTCAACTCTAATACTGTTTGCAACAGATGAAATATGACTCCCCTGCAATCAACATGGTTTAGCCCAGGAGTAACTAAGTTCATGCACTTAACAAGGTCTGGATCCAGCCCATGCACACTAACTTCAAAGAAGCCCTATGGACGCGTACTTGTGAATCACACTTGGGGACATACATGGGGAGGGGCATGGTTGTAATCCATACAGACAAATTTACGTGAAAGTGGGTAGGAGGAGGCATTTAAATGACCATTAGAGGGCGAGGTTAGTTATATATGCACGTAAGTATATATTATACGCACGTAAATGCACACATAGAGATAAGGATGCCCTATGAAGGCGAAAGTCATCGATAACCCATTCGCATGTGGGGAGTGTCATAGGTGTTTCCTTTCCACCTACATGCGTATAATTGCGTACCTTTAACTAACGGATCTGTGAATAAGGCCCTATGTTACCTTGGTTGGGCGTGTACCCTTTAAGGGATCAACGCAGAATTGTTGTGCTCTGGTTTTTTGTTGGGTTTTCAGTTGCCAGTTACAGGTTGTATTAGCAGTGTTTGTCCGCAGAACCTTAAGTCTGCAAGACAGTTTCCAGATATTCTGCAGCAAAAAGTTATGGAAGAGGTACAGCAGGGCAGAATGGTTGGACCCTTCACCGACCCTGCAATTTCACCAGTTGGGGTCGTCCCTAAGAAGATGCCTGGAAAATTTAGGCTGATTCAGCACTTATCTTATGCAGAAGGGGGGTCTGTGAATGATGCAATCGATCCTGCTCGTTGTAGGGTTGTGTGCCAGTCCTTTAAACAAGCTTTGGAAATAGTTTGGTCATGCAGGAGAGGGGCGCTGATGGCTAAGCTGGATATTGAATCAGCTTCTCTTTTGTTGTCTCTGCACCTGTACTCTTTTAGATTCATGGGTTTCCATTTGCCTCAAGGTTTCTTTGTGGATTGCTGTTTACCTATGGGTTGTGTCATTTCCTGCACTTTCTTTGAGAAATGTAATTCCTTTCTCCATTGGTGCATCCAGGTTGGGTGCTAACATCAGTGTATAGCCCACTACCTCGACAATTTCCTTTTCATTGGTCAGGTAATATCTGATGAGTGTGCACAGGTCCTTTTTTCAGCAAAAGCATTGTTTTCACATTTCAGGGTTCCGGTGGCCCCCTACAAAACTGAAGGCCCTACTACCTGTCTGGCTTATCTGGGCATTGAAATTGATTCTGTAAGGGGAGTATGTTGGTTGCCTACCGATAAAGTCCAGAGCTTGTGAGAGATGTTAGCCGAATTGCAGGTGTAGCGGAAGGCCATCCTCAAGAAGGTACAGTCCCTACTGAGATTGTACAACTTTGCTTGCAAGGTTATACCTATGGGGAGGGTTTTTTTCCGCCATCTGGAGCGAGAAACAGCAGGGGTTCGTCTGTTGCATCACTTTGTTACTCTTTTACGTAAGGTTCGGGATGACATGATGGTGTGGATGACTTTTTTGCCAGAGTTTAATGGCGTTTGTATTTGGCAGTCAACGATGGCGTCTAACATAGAGGTAGAACTTTATACGGATGCGGCTGGATCAATTGGTTCTAGAGCCTACTAAATTCGCACTGAGGCGTAGTTCTGAATCAGGCCCTATATGTTTAATTTGGTTCCCTAGTCTACTAAAATTAGTCACCAGTGCTGAATCAATTAATTGGTCAGGGTTTTCTTGGACTTTTTTATTTTTATAAATCCAGAGAGAGGATCTATCTAGGTTCAAAGCTCTAATATAATTAGCCTCAATTATTTTGTCGGGATAATTTTTTTCCTTAAAGCGTTGTTTGTATATCTTAGCCTGTTCGATAAATGTTTCGATAGAGGAACAATTTCTCCTCAACCTGAGGAATTGGGAAAAGGGTACATTATCTAACCATTTTCTGGAGTGGCAACTTGTATAATCCAGATAGCTGTTGCTATCAACGGCTTTGAAATATGTGGATGTGACTATATTGGTGTTAGTACCCGTATTTATGGGTGAGGTTAGTGTTAGATCCAAATATTCGACTGTATGCCCACCAAATTTTGCAGTAAAATGAAGACCATATTTGTTAGAGTTGAGTTGGGCCACAAACTTATTAAATTGATTTTCAGTACCATTCCATACAATAAGTACATCATCGATGAACCTTTTATACATCTTGATGTAGATGGAGAGGGGGTTGCCCTGGACACAGTCTCGCTCCCAGCTGCCGAGGTAGAGATTCACAAAACTGGGAGCGAAAACTGTGCCCATTGCAGTGCCCCTGATCTGTAGGTACAATAACTCTATAATATAATAATTTTTTCTAATACAAATTTGGCGCACTCAACAATAAATTCCACCAATTCTCCAGAAAGGGATTCATCATTCTGTAGGACCATTTTCAACACCTCCAGACCTAAATCATGGGGAATGGAGGTGTAGAATGCCTCTACATCGATGGTACAGGGAAAGTACGCACAGACTTTGGATTCCACACCCCGACTGGCCCATCTGTTCCCCCTCCCACTTTACATACATTTCATCTTAACTAACAGTGACCCCTTCTTACTTAAGCCACTAATGGATAGTCGCCTGTAACCAAGCACCTATTTGCTGATTTTTATATAACTTTTTTTTATATATATATACAGTAGTAAAGGTATGTTTGAGGTTTGAGGCTCATAACAGCACTTTTTTTTATTATTACCATAAGATTATATATCAATGGAAAGATAATTTAATCAAGAATGTAATGCAATAACTTTTATGAAATATTTTTTATTAGAACAGCAGTTATAAAGAATAAAAGTGAAACACATAGAAAAAATGAGATTATTAAATAAAAATAATAAAACATGTCAGTTAATACTTAGTTCGGTAACCTTTATTCTTAATTACGACCTTACAACGCCTTCCCATGGAGTGAACCAAGTCTTTTAGTTCTGCAGCTGTGAAACCAAGATTGAATTATTGCTTCTATATCTTGGGTTTTATTGCTGGGTAACAATGTTCTTTAGTCGGCTCCATAGATTTTCAATCAGGTTAAGGTCTGGGCTATTCCCAGGCCATTCCAGCACTGGAATATGATTATCTTGGAACCACTTTTTGCACACTTTAGCAACATGATATGGAGCTGAATCCTGTTGAAATGTAAATGCTTTGAATCTTTGAAAAGATTACGGCCCGGATTCACAACACCGTACGTGTTGCACATACGGTCCTAAAATACTGATAGATAGTAGGTCTTTAAAGACTGCATATACGCAATCTACGTAATGAAACAATACGTAGATTATGTAAAATAGTTACTAGGCATGCGTAGTAGCTACTATCGGTATTTTAAGACCGTATGTGCAACACGTATGGTGTTGTGAATCCGGGCCTACATTTGAAAGGCTTTAGTTTGGGCTAGTATTTGAATTAGAATTTGTAAGTCCACAAACTAGCTCTACTACAATAAAAATTGGGACTAAGTATTCTCTGCCTAAGGTCAATCAGAGGAATTTGAATAAGTGACCATGTTCTATATCTTCCCTAATGACTTTATACAGCTGTCTAACTCTACGGCCAAATGATACTCATAAAACTTCCCGCATGCACCCACAATGCCTGCTACATCAAGCCGACAGTACCTGGTTACCACTAGAAACCTGTGGGGAGATCTCAGGACATCAGGATATCTAAGGCTGTATGCAATGGATCATGTACCAGGGGGATTTTAAGTCACAGCACAGAACATACAGCTCTCCTCTACGTTAAATAAATGCTCTAATTACTGGTTATAGGACTTCTCTCAGGCTGCAGCCAGTCTCTGGAATAACCTTCTTTTCGCCCATTATCATCCTCTACTCTCTAAACTTTTAAGCGCCCCTTAAAACTCACCTATTCAGAAAAGCTTAAAAAATTCCCTAACCTACTTCTTAACATTTTTCTACCCTATTTATAACTTCTTTGCTACCCAATACTCCTTTTTGTTACATGATTAACAAACTTAGAAACTATTTCTTTCCATACTAAAATGACTCTCAGTCCTGCTATTAACACTGCTGTGACTGGATCAAATAAAACAAATGGGAATGTCATCCTTATCTGCTGCAGTTTAAGAAAATAAATGGCTGCATAGGGAAAAATTAGCATAAATGACAGTCTGGGGCTGGAATTTTCTTCAACAGGACAGGATTTAGGAAGTGCCAATGGTTATTAAGTGCTACGTAATCTGCGGGCACTATATAAAAACCTGTAAATAAATATTGTATTTAGCTTTTAAGGATGTCCTTGTGCCCCACCACAGCCTCTCTGATCATTCAGTGAACCAGACTCTCCTTGCTTAGTGTCCACTTCTCAGTTCAAGAATGCTGGCATCTGTATGCATTCCAGCACTATCCTTGAGTGTGCCAATGCTGGATTCAGTCACCTGACCCCTGAGGCCTGTCACATGCTCCAGACACCTAATAGAAGCAAGGAGCGCTTTATTTAAACTTATGGCACAATGGACTGGATACAGAATTAAGTTCAGATTCTGTATGTTAAGCTTGGTAACAGAGGCTATCATACAAAATTTGCAACCCTAAATTGTGCATATGCAAGAAGAGTGCATGACCTCTGCATGCCCCTTACACGTGCGGACCTTACACATGCAGAACCCTACATTAAATTCTCTGCATGCAGAAGGTCACATACAGAATGGAGGATCATACACAAGGGCTTTGTATGTAGGATTACCATTCCTATCCCCACCCAACATGAATATCTCATTCGCACAGTGAGTGAGCCCACCCTGTGTCCAGATAAGATTTTCCACATCGGAACCTGGCATCAGTCAGCTGCGTCAATTTGGAAATCGTTGTACTGCGCAGGTGCAGTATGAACTGACAGCTGCACACTGTGAGTGAAAATGTCGGATTTTATCTTTATCCAGCCCAGTTTCATTCTATGCTATTACAACAACACAGTTTATTGCTGGTTCCTGTGTTCTTATTGTGGAAACCAAATTTGCCTCAGCACTTCTCAGCTGTTTCCAGCTTTTGCATTACCAAATACTGCAGCTCTGTCTGTTTTCAGCACTTATCTCTGCTGTTCATAGAAGTCATCTGCACCTCACTAACTGCAGGTCAGTCTGCCTACTGTACTGCATTCACCACTGCTGCTCAGTTTGTTCCAAGTACCTTTCATTCTAGTCAGTTACCTTCTACCTTCTGCAGTTGGACCACTTATTATTGCTGCAGTTCTGTCCTCGTCTGCTAGTCCACTAGTTCAACACTTATAAAAGCCCCTGTGTAGGCTACTAACATCAGCTATCCGTTTGTGCCTACTCACTCTGACCTACCCCATAGGCTCTCCTTGTGTGTATATTGCTAATAAGCTAAACCTATATAAAGACCCCTAGATTCCAGTACCAACATTCCAGCAAGGGTTCCAAAACCTGATACCCAGAACCCTGAATCTGTTACAATGAGGAGTCAAATTTAACGGTGAACACTGTTGGGCGCCTATTTACTGGGATAACGTTTTAGCCCAAAATTTTATAGTCAATTAATTCTAATTAGATTTAAACCAATTAATTGCATGTAGCCCTTAAAATGTAGCAATGCCTCAGTGTCTTAATTGTGTCTGATTTACTGCCTTTGCAATTTCATGATTTTATAATATATTTGACTTATAACCCTGCTTTTGCCAACAGCAGCCCTGAAATCAACAGCAATAACTCTGATAGCAGTAGGCCAGGCTGTTACTTTCTGCTCAAATTGCCTAAGTGTTACAGTGAACTTGACTTTCTGTAATACTTTATTATTACTTTTATTACTAAAAGTTAATAAAAGTTATTATTATTTTATATTAACTAGTAACAGATTAAAACTATTAAATCATTCCATGATGAAATAATTTTGTAATGTTTAAAGGTTATTTGTAACTTAAAAGAAAGAGGATGATTATAGAAATGCACTTTTTACCAAACAAACAATTTTCCAGAAAAAGGATGTGAATTAAAAAGATAAAGAATTGTAGGCACAAGGTCCTAGACACATATAGGTGACACATACCTTAACTGCTGTTCCCACCCCCGGCCCTTCATTAGGAATGCGAATGTGAAAGGCCGGCCCCTTCGTCTGAACTTCTAATGTACAGAGCTGGGCTAACGTTAGCTTAACATCTGGCACATTCATGCGCCAATGATACTTATAGGGGACTTAAGCAAGAGACTTGCGTAAGTCCACTGACTTTCTTAAGTCTGAATCCGGTCCCCTGTTATTAACTTATATTTAATCCTCTTTAATTTAACACTCAACTAACTAAAATAGATATTAAAGGGAGGAAGAAAAGTCCCTAAGGCTATGAAAATGAAACTGCAGTAATCATAATGATAATAATTGTAATAATAATATACAATGTAGTAATAGTACCCCATGAGTGTGGATTGCCGGTATGATGGTCTTGAAATGAAGACAATTGTATCAGCAATTGCAAGCACTCTGCAATTAAGAAAGCAGTGATACAAAAGAGATACAACTGCTGGAGTCAAGAAGAGTCAACCGCTGATAGATGTGTTTAAGTTAACCCTATCCTTAACCCTTTTCTAACCCTACCCATCTCTTTAGCCCTAACTTTAACCGTCCATGCCCCCTAGCCCAGTGCTCAGTGCCCTAGCTCAGTGTTCTATAACCATTGTGCCGTTGCACACCGCTGTGCCGGAGCAAGTTGGTAAGTGTGCCGTGGTCCTGCCATCCTCTTCATCGGCGGGTTTGGGAACTCTAATAAAAAAGCCCCCAAAACTTCCTTACTTCTGTCTTATACTGTACTTACTGTGTGTCTGCCGGGCATGACGTCATCACGCTCAGCATTTAGAAGAAAGAAAGGATTAAAGAAAAGGCAGAGCAGAAAACAGAAGCTAAAAGAAGAAGGGCAAAGAAGGGGCAACAGTTGAAAGGGTCACAGTGTGATAATCAAGGGGGCATAGTATGTGGTGAAGGGGCACACTATAATAAAGGGGTACAGTATGTGATGAAGGAGCACACTGAATAATGAAGGGTCACAGTATGTGATGAAGGAGCACACTGTATAATGAAGGGTCACAGTGTGTGATAAAGGGGCACAGTGTATGATGAAGTGGGCACTGTATATAATGAAGGGGCAGAAAGACATTTTGCTCTTAATTTTAGTTCTTTAGACCACTGAAGCCTTAATCCAGCTTTGCCACCAGTCACTGTAGTCAGGAGGAGGTGACCATGACAACCAGGTCCTTCCTCCAGGCTTCTCCCCACTGTCTGCTGTGCTGCTAATTTGTAGTAGATTTTCAGTTTGACAGGCAGTGTCAGAAACCAACTTAGTACAAATCAGCTCCCTCTTCCCCTCCCTCTATCTACAGGCTACGCAACAGTGACTACTGCTCCGCCTCCTAGTAATGCTGCATGTGACGTCAGTACCATGACCACACTACTGTATTGGATTTCCCATTAAAAAGACTGTGTGACACAAGTCCCAAAGAAGCATTGCACGACATTGTGACGTTACTCTGGTACCTGCCCCACCCCCATTCACACTCAGTGACCAAGCAGCAGACCTGGAAAAGGGAAGGTTTAATTTAAACATTTTTGTGTCCTAGTTTTCACCACTTCAGAGCCTCCTTTACACCAAAAATGATGGTCTCCACATTTTCTTTAAACTCAATTAAAAAAAAAATTGTCAGGGTGGGTGCTGCCAGGTAAAAAAATGTAATTTGTATTTTATTTTGCATAGTAGTAAAACGTAGAGTAATTATAATCATGTTTTGTATTGTGTAATTAAGAAATAACAATTATCCTTTTAAAAAAAAAACAACTAGCACCATTTAGAAGTATTTCAATTTTTTTAGTAATATCAGATAGCAGAGGATATATTTAATAAAATCAAATGTTGGATACTTACTATATATGGGGAGAAAATATGTAAAAACACTTAAAAAGTGATGTGCTAAAAGCTGGACCATATTGAGGATGGAATGAGGGATGTAACTGAAGAAAGAAGTTGAGAGGATGAGGATAGAATGGGATTGGTCAGTGCAGGGCCGGATTGAGGGCCATGTGGGCCTGGGGCTGAAGGGTCCACAATTTATAGTATGCTTTGGAGGAGGATGTTAGTGCCTGACATTCATCCTTATGCACTGCAGTGTGTGATGGCCTATTTTCAGATGGAGGCCTGGGGCTGTAGTCCCATTAGCCCCATTGTTAATCTGGCCCTGGGTCAGTGGTACTTGACTTGACTTCCATAGTGAGTAACTGGTCCACATAAAAAAAAAGGTTGAGAACCGCTGCTGTAACAAATCTGTATATGGAGCCTACTATGCATGTACACATATATTTATGAAAACACACACACGGCCAATTTTGTCCTATCACAGATGCATCCTAACATGTGGACATATGTTTGGCACCCCTGACCCATACTGCTAAATTTTTAAACTTTAAAAAGTTATGTCTGTGTGTTTAATATAAGAAGGAAAAATGACAAAATGACAAAAACTGTAATAAAGTGATTTTGTATTACGCGTCGAGAAAACATTCAGGCAGTGATCACATCTGCTATTTGTCGCGTTGCTGCCGAGACGATTTAATTGACAATAATTTTTTCGTATGGGGGTGTTCTTTTGTGTTACAAACAATATATATATAATTTTATTTCAATATTTTTTTAGACCATTTTAAATATGGACAAGTTTTTGAGGAAAGAATGTTCAGCCTCACCAATAAATAATGATGAACCCAGCATGAGTGGTGCTGTAAAAAACAAAGATTGTAAAATGGCAGTACAATGAAGAATACAGTAATTCGATATGGATTTTTGTGCTGTTGTGAAGAATCAGCTTTGAAACCAGAAGGCGTAATTTGCAGAAAACAACTTTCAAACAAGGCAATGGTAGCCAGTAAACTTATTCATCATTTAAAATCAAAACATTCTAGTTGTGCCAACAAAGACAAACAATATGTTCAGCGGTAGTTTAAGTAAAAAGAGGTGGCGTAATGCAACTTCGGGGATTGCTTAGATAGAAGTGGGAGGGGGAAGGTATTTATATTAGCTTGGGGAGGCAGGGGGGAGGTGGGAAGAGGCAATAGGCCTGATCCAGGACAACGCCCGCCGTCGCTTGGAAGCGTAAGATCGGCCTTTCCGCCGCATGCATGCTGTCTGTGCCTAATGGAAACATCACCCCTGCTATACCGATAGCCTACGATAAAGCTAAGTACTATTTCTCTATATATCAGCTGTCTGCTTCTATTCTGTGGTTCATCAGATCCCCGTATACCGTGTAATGAATATAAGCTAACAAGCCATATCGTTTGGGCTTGGAACTTTTTCCGAATTATTCTGCAGTAATACTAAAGGAGATTGATACAATCTGCCAATTTCTCCCAGCAGCAATAACAAAATTGATACAAATTGGACATTTTGGTTGCAATTATTTACTTCAAATCCATCATTCTTTGCAGCACAATATACCTATTCATGAAACAACTATTCAATTCATCACAATGTGTCTAGTAGCCTAGATAAGAGCTGCCTGATCAACAGCTATATAATAAGGCTTGTTAAGTGCAATATTAAGTATATACTATCATTCTAAGTGATTGCCAGTCATTTGCATTTCTATTTGTATTTCTATGGATTTTAATGTTTTAATTTTCTGTTTTATGCTAACAATAAACAGTGAATTTTAGCAAGTGCTCTGCATCTTTTTCTTTTTGCTTCACACAGGTACTTATCCTCCCAGCAAGAGCTGCAGCATAGGTTCCTGTTAAAGTGAATATCTAAAATATACCATTATTGCCACGGCGCTCCGGCAGACGTGTAGTTGTTTAGTTTTTTAATAAAAAAAAGCAAGGTCAGAATGAAAGCTTATTGACATGCTCCGACAAATTAAACAGATTTAAACAGAAGATAGAAATTTGGCAAATGAATTTACAACAAGGATCACAGAAATGTACAAGAGGTACATTCAGATTACGATGAAAAACAAGCAGATCATATTAGATTTGGCTCCACAACATTTAACATTGCTACAATAGAGATTGAGCAATACTGTTATACAATTAATACAGAGCAATACAATTGCATCTGAAATCATTTTGCAACTAATGCCAGAAATTCTATAGAAGCATTTTCTCTTTAGATTCAAGAGATATTTCTTGATTTGAGGAACAACAGGACACTAAAATTGAAATTTGCCGAAGTTCCATTGAATGTTTTCTGGATTGTGGTTAAGCAAAAATATCCTCTGATTTCCGACAAGGCTATCACAGTTCTGCTCCCATTTTTTACAACGCATCTATGTGAACAAAGTTTTTCAACTCTCTAATGATAATCTGTCATGATTGAAGGGCATTAACCAAGCATTGACCAAGAACTTCGAGTTGCTCTATCAAATACTGAGCTGAATATAAAACTATTGTGCTCATTAAACCAAGCACATGTTTCACATTAGTTGTAGTTAACAGTTAATTAGTTTTAGTTATAGCTAACATAGTTAATTAGTTATAAGAAAAAAAAAAGTTATTAGCTGCGATGTTAATTTTATCAAATAAAAAATAACAAATTTTATTTCTGTGTATGTACTTTGCAATTCCTGCTTTTTTTTGTATATTTTGCTTTTGGTGTGACGCGGAATTCTGGGAAGGGCTTAGGTGTGCTGAGGGTAGATTCTATCTGATTTTAAATGAATGTGATATTGTGCAGGTGTATAAAGATTGTGTAAATTCTGCAAAGTGTATGAATGGGCATGTATACTAAGTTGTTGGCAAGCAGAACACAATATAGCGTTTAAGGCATACCTCCCAATGGTCCTGATTTCAGCGGGACAGTCCCGCTATAGGGAGCCTTTCCCGCTGTCCTGCCCGCCTTACGCCATGTCCCGAGAGAAGAGACTCTCGG
>WWET01004176.1:0-40187 GCA_011038615.1 Limnodynastes dumerilii
CTGGCTGAGCAGGGATTTGAACCGGTGACCTACCGCACTGAAAGCAGGCACCTTACCTCTATGCCATATGTGGTTAATTGCTGAGATATCTCTCCAATATTATCGCGATTTATATGCCACTTAAGTCACATATACATATGAGCAATTGACTGCATATTTGGATCTATTGTGCTACCTACTCTCCCGCTGACTTTCTGGATGAACCCCTTACAGAGGCTGAGATAGAGGTGGTCATTAAGTCTTTCCCCCCTCATAAGGCCCCGGGAATAGATGAAATACCCATTGAAGTTTACAAAAAGTTCTTTGTCCCCCTGCTTCTTAAGCAATTCAATAATTTCCTCCCTCTATGTCTGAGGCCCTTATTGTAACTATCCTCAAACCTGATAAGAACCCCCCTGCAACCAGAATCTTACAGATTGTAAAAATTTCTCTCTACAGATGTAAAAATTTTAGAAAAGGTACTGGTAGTCCAATTTAATACAGTCATTGCGCAGATAGTACATCCGGCTCAAACTGTGTTCAAGCTGATTTTTGGCACTTATTATGGTCCTATCCAAAGTTGGTGGCCTTTTGGTCCGCTGTCTAGAACTGTATTGACGACATGTTGGATATCATTCCTGTCCTCGCTCCTCTGCTGGCGCTGTTTGGTGAATCCTTAGAAGAATCATTCAATGGAACTATTTATAAGTACGTGATGAATCTCACTACGTTAGCAAAGGTTGTTATATCTAGGGATTGGTTTACATCCGATTCGCCCACACTACCTCAATGGCTGCAGCTGGTCAACAAAACCATTAAGCACGAGAGATATTTATATACACAAAGTCAGGCTATCCAAAAATATCATAAGATCTGAGGTGGTATAATTCTAGATATGGTAATCCCGTTGACGAAGGTCTGTTTGGGGGTGGTTATTCATGTTAATGTACATGTCAAGCTGTATTTAGCTCATATGTTGTCTTATATGTGTGAAATTACTCTAATAAAAATTACCCAATAAAAAAAAAATGTATATGACACCAGTCGGCATTAATTTACCTTAATTAAATGTTATATTTAAATAGTTTTCTAAATTTTAATTGTTATATGTTTTATTTTTTTATACATTTTTAAATTTTGACAAGTTTGTTGTTGCTGTTTCTTCTACATAAACATAATAACAACATAACACCAAAAATATAAGGCATACACCTTTAAAGAATACAATCTATTTTCACACTATTAGCATTAGTGAAATTTGCTTTTTAACAACATGAATAACATATTGGACATGTAAAGATTTTACAAAAAATTATGTGGTAACATACACATATTGCACTTTTTAAATATATTTTACTTTTAAAATATATATAATTTAATTCCTAAAAATAGCTTTGCAATATAACATTTAGAAGTTCTTACAATTACACATATTTCATTTTAAAATTGATTAAAAAACATTAAAAAATCTAGATTGTTTTTTTATTTTTGAAAAAAACATGTAATTAGTTTAATAATTGCCTTCAATTAGTACATTCACAAAACATACACAGGAAAACTTATTTGCATATGTACGGCCGAATGATCCAGAGTTAGTACTGTAGATTAAGATCAATTAAGGTTGTAATCATAATTACGATTTGTGGGTGTGTTTGCCCTTGTGTGTTTGGATCTTGTGTCCGTAAAATGGGCTTTTATGCAAGGGCATAAATACGAGCGCGTAGGTCTGGATCAGGCCCTATGAGTATGCGGTATGCGTGACAACACTCGTAATTCCATTTTTTCATCCAAGCATAGGCCAGGACTGGAGAACCTTGTGTCTCTACAGGTATTGTTAAACTACGACTCCCAGCATGCTTTGTCAGGTATCATCTATGTCTGTGCACTCAAAGCATGCATGGACTCATAGCTTCACAACACCTGGAGAGCCACATGTTGCCCAGGGCTGGCATAAGTATACTTCATTTTTATCACCAGACTTTACTATGATAAAGACTACAATAGTTGCATTTCATGTTTTATATAAAACTGCGAAAATCTGTCACACTTTTAACTTTGTTAAAAAACCGTTTAATGTAATGGACAAACACAAGATTAATTTTTGCTACCAAATATATTCCAGAGGTTTGTCTAAATGGGACAAACAAAATAATGGAGCCTGTTCAGACTTAGGCTTAGAATTTCGTTATGCTACTAATTATGTACATTCATTGGATTGGGCATTCTCTGTTGCTGTTGCATTTCTTTATGATTCAGATTTAATTAACTCTATGGGGCTGCTTCACAGTATGGAAATAATGGTGAAAAAAAAGGTGCAAGTGCCCATCTCATCTAAACCAATTAGTAAAGGAAGGGGACTAATTAATATTCTTAAATATTTTGCAGCCATGTAGAAAACATTAGTTTTTGTACATAGAAATCAAATAATGGCTTGCTTTATGTTTCAACTATTAATTAGATTACAAATATCACATTTCAAACCTATATTTTATTTTCCATAGTAAAAATTTACAATCTGGCAATATTATTGGCTAATTGGTTAAGAATCAAATTTTTGCCATTCAACTAATGTACACCTGAGCAATAACATGTGAACGGCAATGGGAGGCCAGTGTACATTGTTAGAATGGAGAGGTGTTTTTTGTTATCTATACTCTAAAGTATAGATTATCAATAAAGCTGTACAGTATGTAAGTTATATGTGCAAAAACTGTTTTTTGAAAGCAGGCCCAATAAATATATTTTATTAGTTACTTTGCAAAATTTTTTTACACATCTGTACAATTAATTTGCTCAAACACACTATCCAATTATGTTGAAGCTTATATGAAATATATGATTGTAGTCATGAAAATGTGTTCATGGATGAGAAGAACGGACAATCCTATTGGCTCACATCCATTACCATATTTGCAGGCAAAATGCCAGATCTTTTAAATAATCAGACAGATTATTGTATAGTGTGTGTGCACCTTTACACCTTTTTAGCTATTACTTCCAAACTCAGAATCAGCCACAATTATTAATCACTTTAAGATGTCTTAATAACAAAGGTCTGGATTCTGAGTTTTGGAGTAAGGGTTAATCAGGTGCAAGTGTACAGCTCAGGTGTACCATTTGGCAGTGTAAGGTGTGTGCATATTATATTGCATCAGCCACAATCACAAATCTCTACCAAATGTATTACTGACAATGGGCCTGATCTTGAACTACGCCTCGGAGCGTAAAATCGCTGTTTTGTACGCACTGCGCATGCGCACCATAGAAAATACGCACATTAACGTAGCGTAATTGTGAACGTATGGGCCATTCACGTATGTGTCACGTAAATACTTACGTGTGACTGTGCCAATTTTACGCTACTCCAAATTACGTGTGAAATACGTGAAGTAGGTGGGGGGTGGTATTTAAAGTGCTGTATGGGCGTGCTTAGCTGCGTAAATTCGTTCAGCCCATACGTACGTGTGCGTATAACTGCGGTTATGTTTGAAAAAGTTAAGGTAGGGTTTGGAAAGCGTATCTTGACAAAATACGTCCGTGCAGGGGGTGTGCCGAGGGGAGTGTAGCAAATTTACGTGCACGAAAATACGCTCCGCAAATAAACGTACGGCAAACGTAGTTCTGGATCTACCTCAATGGCCTGTATTCACAGTTTGGAAGTACAGGTTAATCAAGTGCAAGTATACAGCTCAGCTATCTTTCTCATTTTGCATTGTAAGGTCTGTGCAGAATCTATTAACTCAGTGTTTTTTTTTACAAAGCTAAGACTGTGACATGTTCAAACCATTTTCGCATTAATACTTGGCAGACGAAAATGAATTCATTTTTTTGCAATACAATTGACAGATTTGTAAATCTTTTAAGGAAAGTGTTTTGCTTTCCTTCTGCAACATATGATATAATTCTAGCAATAAAGCTGTTGCATTTTTCTTTGTGACTAACACACTTTTCTTCATTCTTTTTGCTTTATGTTAACTGCACTCACTAATTAAGAGTGATATATTCTTGAAACAATTAGGCAGTGCTTTAGTGCGAAATGAATGCTTTCTGACTTGGGAGATAATCCCCTTAATGCAAGCTGAATGTTTCTTTAAACTTATGGTATCATTTAATTGGAAATCTTTAGCAACTGTTGCACAGTTTTCTTCATTAACCCTCTTGTTTTCAGTTGGTGTTTTTGGAGTAATCATTGGCGCTGCACATTCTTTATTTGATATTGCTAGACTAGAAATATGTTCATCTTGAGACGTGTCTGGGGAACAGATGTTGCCTTTAAATATAGAGGGTGCTGCATGATGTGAATTGTGTACATTTTTTAGTTAGCTGTGGTTCTTGGACACATTCTCCATTAATCACATCAGCTGACTCTGCTAAACATTTTAAATCTGATAAAGACGATTTTTGTTGCAGTATATCTGAGGTCACATGTGTTAAAGAATCACTTGTTGGAATCATGTGGCTATGCAGATTTTTGCTTTGTGTTGCTTTACTATCAGCTGTCTTTTTACTTAGTCTTAGACTTTTGACAACATTGGTGGCTTGGCTTTTTTCATTATCTTGCACAGTACTGGTTTTAGGTACATTTTGATTGTCTCTGCCTTTTGCCACAAGCTGCAAAGATTTTTGTACCCTTTTATGAGCTTTCCTTAAGTATATCTCTGGCTAGTTTTTGGGATATGCATTTGTTCTCATCTAACAACACGCCTGAAACAACTTTAATGATTTTTTTTCTGACTGGGAGAACTTGTTAATCCTTGTAGCAGATCTTTTAATAAGAACTGAATGTATACTTTTCTTATTTTGTCTCTTCTTAATTGTGTGATTCAGCACTTGTAGGTTTATAACAGAAGTAAATGTATCATCAGTCTTTGTGTCAAATACAGCATTATCCAGAATACAAACTTTGTCATTGTGTTTTAGCATTCCAACCACTTGGAAAGAAGAAGAAAGTGGTTTAAGTCTTTGTTCCGTTCTTTGACAATTTGGAGAAAAAGATTTTGAAGTTTGAAATATCTCATCTGCAGCATCTTTGACGCCCACTGACTGGTGCATTTCCCCACTTAAATTGTTGGTAGAACCATTGGTCAATGCATAATGAGTATTTATAACTGTAATTTCCATATCAGGAAAGATTCTCATGCCACATGGGTCTCCCTTTCATCTTAATGATAGACTCTGTGAATCTGTGGTTAAGGCAATTGCTTCCTCCCTTTCCATTCCAAAAATACCCTTCCAGTCTATACAATTCTCTAACTCACTCTAACAGCAAGAATAGTCAGCAATTATACCGCTGCATACACCCGTATTCTTTGCTGCCACCAATTTCTGTCCATTAAATTTCTCAAAATCCGAAGATTTAACTGTATCACTGTATGTGTTGCATATACTTATTTCCAAGAGAGGGCTAACCACTGGACTACAGGATTGCTCTGCATTACAGATTTCTTTTAATAGTAGCACCTTTGTTGTCATTGTCACGAACAGCGGCTCACGCCGCTGTACTTACCAGACCAGGGGACCGCTTACTGCTGCACTGGCTCTGCATGCGGGTCGTCGTCCATCTCCCCGGCGGCTGGTGACACAGGCAGAGTCCCGCGGCGTCCGTCGGCGTCCTCGTGGTTGTCGGACGTCGCCATCTTGCAAGACATCACATGACTCTCAATAGCCAATCGGATCTCTGACTGGAGGGTCATGTGCAGGATGGGACCAATCGGGATCCAAGGCGGGGTATTTAAACCCTCATCACAGAGCAGACTTTGCCAGATCTACTAGTCTTCTCTAGGAGCCTGGTTGCTGAGTATACTGCTATCCTGAATACTGCTGTACTGCGTATACTGCAAGTTCCAGTCCGGTGCAAACTCCAGTCCGGTGCAAGTTCCACTCCGGTGCAAACTCCAGTCCGGTGCAAGTTCCACTCCGGTGCAAACTCCAGTCCGGTGCAAGTTCCACTCCGGTGCAAACTCCAGTCCGGTGCAAGTTCCACTCCGGTGCAAACTCCAGTCCGGTGCAAGTTCCACTCCGGTGCAAACTCCAGTCCGGTGCAAGTTCCACTCCGGTGCAAACTCCAGTCCGGTGCAAGTTCCACTCCGGTGCAAACTCCAGTCCGGTGCAAGTTCCACTCCGGTGCAAACTCCAGTCCGGTGCAAGTTCCACTCCGGTGCAAACTCCAGTCCGGTGCAAGTTCCACTCCGGTGCAAACTCCAGTCCGGTGCAAGTTCCACTCCGGTGCAAACTCCAGTCCGGTGCAAGTTCCACTCCGGTGCAAACTCCAGTCCGGTGCAAGTTCCACTCCGGTGCAAACTCCAGTCCGGTGCAAGTTCCACTCCGGTGCAAACTCCAGTCCGGTGCAAGTTCCACTCCGGTGCAAACTCCAGTCCGGTGCAAGTTCCACTCCGGTGCAAACTCCAGTCCGGTGCAAGTTCCACTCCGGTGCAAACTCCAGTCCGGTGCAAGTTCCACTCCGGTGCAAACTCCAGTCCGGTGCAAGTTCCACTCCGGTGCAAACTCCAGTCCGGTGCAAGTACCACTCCGGTGCAAACTCCAGTCCGGTGCAAGTACCACTCCGGTGCAAACTCCAGTCCGGTGCAAGTACCACTCCGGTGCAAACTCCAGTCCGGTGCAAGTACCACTCCGGTGCAAACTCCAGTCCGGTGCAAGTACCACTCCGGTGCAAACTCCAGTCCGGTGCAAGTACCACTCCGGTGCAAACTCCAGTCCGGTGCAAGTACCACTCCGGTGCAAACTCCAGTCCGGTGCAAGTTCCACTCCGGTGCAAACTCCAGTCCGGTGCAAGTTCCACTCCGGTGCAAACTCCAGTCCGGTGCAAGTACCACTCCGGTGCAAACTCCAGTCCGGTGCAAGTACCACTCCGGTGCAAACTCCAGTCCGGTGCAAGTACCACTCCGGTGCAAACTCCAGTCCGGTGCAAGTACCACTCCGGTGCAAACTCCAGTCCGGTGCAAGTACCACTCCGGTGCAAACTCCAGTCCGGTGCAAGTACCACTCCGGTGCAAACTCCAGTCCGGTGCAAGTACCACTCCGGTGCAAACTCCAGTCCGGTGCAAGTGTTCCAGTCCGGTGCAAGTTCCAGTCCGGTGCAAGTTCCAGTCCGGTGCAAGTTCCAGTCCGGTGCAAGTTCCAGTCCGGTGCAAGTTCCAGTCCGGTGCAAGTTCCAGTCCGGTGCAAGTTCCAGTCCGGTGCAAGTTCCAGTCCGGTGCAAGTTCCAGTCCGGTGCAAGTTCCAGTCCGGTGCAAGTTCCAGTCCGGTGCAAGTTCCAGTCCGGTGCAAGTTCCAGTCCGGTGCAAGTTCCAGTCCGGTGCAAGTTCCAGTCCGGTGCAAGTTCCAGTCCGGTGCAAGTTCCAGTCCGGTGCAAGTTCCAGTCCGGTGCAAGTTCCAGTCCGGTGCAAGTTCCAGTCCGGTGCAAGTTCCAGTCCGGTGCAAGTTCCAGTCCGGTGCAAGTTCCAGTCCGGTGCAAGTTCCAGTCCGGTGCAAGTTCCAGTCCGGTGCAAGTTCCAGTCCGGTGCAAGTTCCAGTCCGGTGCAAGTTCCAGTCCGGTGCAAGTTCCAGTCCGGTGCAAGTTCCAGTCCGGTGCAAGTTCCAGTCCGGTGCAAGTTCCAGTCCGGTGCAAGTTCCAGTCCGGTGCAAGTTCCAGTCCGGTGCAAGTTCCAGTCCGGTGCAAGTTCCAGTCCGGTGCAAGTTCCAGTCCGGTGCAAGTTCCAGTCCGGTGCAAGTTCCAGTCCGGTGCAAGTTCCAGTCCGGTGCAAGTTCCAGTCCGGTGCAAGTTCCAGTCCGGTGCAAGTTCCAGTCCGGTGCAAGTTCCAGTCCGGTGCAAGTTCCAGTCCGGTGCAAGTTCCAGTCCGGTGCAAGTTCCAGTCCGGTGCAAGTTCCAGTCCGGTGCAAGTTCCAGTCCGGTGCAAGTTCCAGTCCGGTGCAAGTTCCAGTCCGGTGCAAGTTCCAGTCCGGTGCAAGTTCCAGTCCGGTGCAAGTTCCAGTCCGGTGCAAGTTCCAGTCCGGTGCAAGTTCCAGTCCGGTGCAAGTTCCAGTCCGGTGCAAGTTCCAGTCCGGTGCAAGTTCCAGTCCGGTGCAAGTTCCAGTCCGGTGCAAGTTCCAGTCCGGTGCAAGTTCCAGTCCGGTGCAAGTTCCAGTCCGGTGCAAGTTCCAGTCCGGTGCAAGTTCCAGTCCGGTGCAAGTTCCAGTCCGGTGCAAGTTCCAGTCCGGTGCAAGTTCCAGTCCGGTGCAAGTTCCAGTCCGGTGCAAGTTCCAGTCCGGTGCAAGTTCCAGTCCGGTGCAAGTTCCAGTCCGGTGCAAGTTCCAGTCCGGTGCAAGTTCCAGTCCGGTGCAAGTTCCAGTCCGGTGCAAGTTCCAGTCCGGTGCAAGTTCCAGTCCGGTGCAAGTTCCAGTCCGGTGCAAGTTCCAGTCCGGTGCAAGTTCCAGTCCGGTGCAAGTTCCAGTCCGGTGCAAGTTCCAGTCCGGTGCAAGTTCCAGTCCGGTGCAAGTTCCAGTCCGGTGCAAGTTCCAGTCCGGTGCAAGTTCCAGTCCGGTGCAAGTTCCAGTCCGGTGCAAGTTCCAGTCCGGTGCAAGTTCCAGTCCGGTGCAAGTTCCAGTCCGGTGCAAGTTCCAGTCCGGTGCAAGTTCCAGTCCGGTGCAAGTTCCAGTCCGGTGCAAGTTCCAGTCCGGTGCAAGTTCCAGTCCGGTGCAAGTTCCAGTCCGGTGCAAGTTCCAGTCCGGTGCAAGTTCCAGTCCGGTGCAAGTTCCAGTCCGGTGCAAGTTCCAGTCCGGTGCAAGTTCCAGTCCGGTGCAAGTTCCAGTCCGGTGCAAGTTCCAGTCCGGTGCAAGTTCCAGTCCGGTGCAAGTTCCAGTCCGGTGCAAGTTCCAGTCCGGTGCAAGTTCCAGTCCGGTGCAAGTTCCAGTCCGGTGCAAGTTCCAGTCCGGTGCAAGTTCCAGTCCGGTGCAAGTTCCAGTCCGGTGCAAGTTCCAGTCCGGTGCAAGTTCCAGTCCGGTGCAAGTTCCAGTCCGGTGCAAGTTCCAGTCCGGTGCAAGTTCCAGTCCGGTGCAAGTTCCAGTCCGGTGCAAGTTCCAGTCCGGTGCAAGTTCCAGTCCGGTGCAAGTTCCAGTCCGGTGCAAGTTCCAGTCCGGTGCAAGTTCCAGTCCGGTGCAAGTTCCAGTCCGGTGCAAGTTCCAGTCCGGTGCAAGTTCCAGTCCGGTGCAAGTTCCAGTCCGGTGCAAGTTCCAGTCCGGTGCAAGTTCCAGTCCGGTGCAAGTTCCAGTCCGGTGCAAGTTCCAGTCCGGTGCAAGTTCCAGTCCGGTGCAAGTTCCAGTCCGGTGCAAGTTCCAGTCCGGTGCAAGTTCCAGTCCGGTGCAAGTTCCAGTCCGGTGCAAGTTCCAGTCCGGTGCAAGTTCCAGTCCGGTGCAAGTTCCAGTCCGGTGCAAGTTCCAGTCCGGTGCAAGTTCCAGTCCGGTGCAAGTTCCAGTCCGGTGCAAGTTCCAGTCCGGTGCAAGTTCCAGTCCGGTGCAAGTTCCAGTCCGGTGCAAGTTCCAGTCCGGTGCAAGTTCCAGTCCGGTGCAAGTTCCAGTCCGGTGCAAGTTCCAGTCCGGTGCAAGTTCCAGTCCGGTGCAAGTTCCAGTCCGGTGCAAGTTCCAGTCCGGTGCAAGTTCCAGTCCGGTGCAAGTTCCAGTCCGGTGCAAGTTCCAGTCCGGTGCAAGTTCCAGTCCGGTGCAAGTTCCAGTCCGGTGCAAGTTCCAGTCCGGTGCAAGTTCCAGTCCGGTGCAAGTTCCAGTCCGGTGCAAGTTCCAGTCCGGTGCAAGTTCCAGTCCGGTGCAAGTTCCAGTCCGGTGCAAGTTCCAGTCCGGTGCAAGTTCCAGTCCGGTGCAAGTTCCAGTCCGGTGCAAGTTCCAGTCCGGTGCAAGTTCCAGTCCGGTGCAAGTTCCAGTCCGGTGCAAGTTCCAGTCCGGTGCAAGTTCCAGTCCGGTGCAAGTTCCAGTCCGGTGCAAGTTCCAGTCCGGTGCAAGTTCCAGTCCGGTGCAAGTTCCAGTCCGGTGCAAGTTCCAGTCCGGTGCAAGTTCCAGTCCGGTGCAAGTTCCAGTCCGGTGCAAGTTCCAGTCCGGTGCAAGTTCCAGTCCGGTGCAAGTTCCAGTCCGGTGCAAGTTCCAGTCCGGTGCAAGTTCCAGTCCGGTGCAAGTTCCAGTCCGGTGCAAGTTCCAGTCCGGTGCAAGTTCCAGTCCGGTGCAAGTTCCAGTCCGGTGCAAGTTCCAGTCCGGTGCAAGTTCCAGTCCGGTGCAAGTTCCAGTCCGGTGCAAGTTCCAGTCCGGTGCAAGTTCCAGTCCGGTGCAAGTTCCAGTCCGGTGCAAGTTCCAGTCCGGTGCAAGTTCCAGTCCGGTGCAAGTTCCAGTCCGGTGCAAGTTCCAGTCCGGTGCAAGTTCCAGTCCGGTGCAAGTTCCAGTCCGGTGCAAGTTCCAGTCCGGTGCAAGTTCCAGTCCGGTGCAAGTTCCAGTCCGGTGCAAGTTCCAGTCCGGTGCAAGTTCCAGTCCGGTGCAAGTTCCAGTCCGGTGCAAGTTCCAGTCCGGTGCAAGTTCCAGTCCGGTGCAAGTTCCAGTCCGGTGCAAGTTCCAGTCCGGTGCAAGTTCCAGTCCGGTGCAAGTTCCAGTCCGGTGCAAGTTCCAGTCCGGTGCAAGTTCCAGTCCGGTGCAAGTTCCAGTCCGGTGCAAGTTCCAGTCCGGTGCAAGTTCCAGTCCGGTGCAAGTTCCAGTCCGGTGCAAGTTCCAGTCCGGTGCAAGTTCCAGTCCGGTGCAAGTTCCAGTCCGGTGCAAGTTCCAGTCCGGTGCAAGTTCCAGTCCGGTGCAAGTTCCAGTCCGGTGCAAGTTCCAGTCCGGTGCAAGTTCCAGTCCGGTGCAAGTTCCAGTCCGGTGCAAGTTCCAGTCCGGTGCAAGTTCCAGTCCGGTGCAAGTTCCAGTCCGGTGCAAGTTCCAGTCCGGTGCAAGTTCCAGTCCGGTGCAAGTTCCAGTCCGGTGCAAGTTCCAGTCCGGTGCAAGTTCCAGTCCGGTGCAAGTTCCAGTCCGGTGCAAGTTCCAGTCCGGTGCAAGTTCCAGTCCGGTGCAAGTTCCAGTCCGGTGCAAGTTCCAGTCCGGTGCAAGTTCCAGTCCGGTGCAAGTTCCAGTCCGGTGCAAGTTCCAGTCCGGTGCAAGTTCCAGTCCGGTGCAAGTTCCAGTCCGGTGCAAGTTCCAGTCCGGTGCAAGTTCCAGTCCGGTGCAAGTTCCAGTCCGGTGCAAGTTCCAGTCCGGTGCAAGTTCCAGTCCGGTGCAAGTTCCAGTCCGGTGCAAGTTCCAGTCCGGTGCAAGTTCCAGTCCGGTGCAAGTTCCAGTCCGGTGCAAGTTCCAGTCCGGTGCAAGTTCCAGTCCGGTGCAAGTTCCAGTCCGGTGCAAGTTCCAGTCCGGTGCAAGTTCCAGTCCGGTGCAAGTTCCAGTCCGGTGCAAGTTCCAGTCCGGTGCAAGTTCCAGTCCGGTGCAAGTTCCAGTCCGGTGCAAGTTCCAGTCCGGTGCAAGTTCCAGTCCGGTGCAAGTTCCAGTCCGGTGCAAGTTCCAGTCCGGTGCAAGTTCCAGTCCGGTGCAAGTTCCAGTCCGGTGCAAGTTCCAGTCCGGTGCAAGTTCCAGTCCGGTGCAAGTTCCAGTCCGGTGCAAGTTCCAGTCCGGTGCAAGTTCCAGTCCGGTGCAAGTTCCAGTCCGGTGCAAGTTCCAGTCCGGTGCAAGTTCCAGTCCGGTGCAAGTTCCAGTCCGGTGCAAGTTCCAGTCCGGTGCAAGTTCCAGTCCGGTGCAAGTTCCAGTCCGGTGCAAGTTCCAGTCCGGTGCAAGTTCCAGTCCGGTGCAAGTTCCAGTCCGGTGCAAGTTCCAGTCCGGTGCAAGTTCCAGTCCGGTGCAAGTTCCAGTCCGGTGCAAGTTCCAGTCCGGTGCAAGTTCCAGTCCGGTGCAAGTTCCAGTCCGGTGCAAGTTCCAGTCCGGTGCAAGTTCCAGTCCGGTGCAAGTTCCAGTCCGGTGCAAGTTCCAGTCCGGTGCAAGTTCCAGTCCGGTGCAAGTTCCAGTCCGGTGCAAGTTCCAGTCCGGTGCAAGTTCCAGTCCGGTGCAAGTTCCAGTCCGGTGCAAGTTCCAGTCCGGTGCAAGTTCCAGTCCGGTGCAAGTTCCAGTCCGGTGCAAGTTCCAGTCCGGTGCAAGTTCCAGTCCGGTGCAAGTTCCAGTCCGGTGCAAGTTCCAGTCCGGTGCAAGTTCCAGTCCGGTGCAAGTTCCAGTCCGGTGCAAGTTCCAGTCCGGTGCAAGTTCCAGTCCGGTGCAAGTTCCAGTCCGGTGCAAGTTCCAGTCCGGTGCAAGTTCCAGTCCGGTGCAAGTTCCAGTCCGGTGCAAGTTCCAGTCCGGTGCAAGTTCCAGTCCGGTGCAAGTTCCAGTCCGGTGCAAGTTCCAGTCCGGTGCAAGTTCCAGTCCGGTGCAAGTTCCAGTCCGGTGCAAGTTCCAGTCCGGTGCAAGTTCCAGTCCGGTGCAAGTTCCAGTCCGGTGCAAGTTCCAGTCCGGTGCAAGTTCCAGTCCGGTGCAAGTTCCAGTCCGGTGCAAGTTCCAGTCCGGTGCAAGTTCCAGTCCGGTGCAAGTTCCAGTCCGGTGCAAGTTCCAGTCCGGTGCAAGTTCCAGTCCGGTGCAAGTTCCAGTCCGGTGCAAGTTCCAGTCCGGTGCAAGTTCCAGTCCGGTGCAAGGTCCAGTCCGGTGCAAAGTCCAGTCCGGTGCAAAGTCCAGTCCGGTGCAAAGTCCCGTCCGGTGCAAAGTCCAGTCCGGTGCAAAGTCCCGTCCGGTGCAAAGTCCAGTCCGGTGCAAAGTCCCGTCCGGTGCAAAGTCCAGTCCGGTGCAAAGTCCCGTCCGGTGCAAAGTCCAGTCCGGTGCAAAGTCCCGTCCGGTGCAAAGTCCAGTCCGGTGCAAAGTCCCGTCCGGTGCAAAGTCCAGTCCGGTGCAAAGTCCCGTCCGGTGCAAAGTCCAGTCCGGTGCAAAGTCCAGTCCGGTGCAAAGTCCAAGTTCAAGTACTTTCCCAGTTCTAGTCCTTTTTTCTAGTCCAAGAACTTTTCAAGCTTAAGTACTTTTCAAGCTCAAGTACTTTTCAAGCTCAAGTACTTTCCAAGCCCAAGAACTTTCCAGATTCAAGTGCTGTCCAGTCCGTTGCATTCTGTTCCGGTATTATGTTCTCTACACAGTGACTCTTAATGTCTTTATTGCAATAAACCTTTGCTCTCATTCATATATGAGGAAAACCTATTTACTGCCTCCCTGTTTCGTCTATCGTCCAGCATCTCCTCAGTCTCTCCGACCCGAGAGCTACCACGAACACCCTAGGTCCGTGACAGTCATTATGAGATGCAGTTTTTGTATCCAAATGTTTTGTTGTATGTGTAGCAGTTCTAATATTATGATGCTTGTAAAGCACTGCTATTTGTTTAGTTGAATTAGTATGAGCCTTTTTTGAATCCCTTTCAACTTTTAACTTTTTTATTTTATCTTCCATTATTTTCTTCATTATGCAATTCTGTTCAGCTTTCTGCAAATTTACCATCTGGTGAGGCAATGGAGGATCTGCTGTCCTTGAAGATTTTAGGTCACTGTTTGATGCATTTAATCCTACTGAAACATCAACATCTTCAAAACACAAGTAAAGTGAAGATTTTTGGATAGTATTTTCTCAAAAATGTTTTTTTTACTAGGATCCTCTTCCTTATTATTGACGGTATAGGGGCTGTGTTTTGTATAGGGACTGTGTACTGTATAGGGGCACTGCTATACTGTGGTTGCCTCTGCCCAACCTCAGTGTGTGACAGATTATCTTTTTTGTAGACAGATATGTGCGGCAATCACAAAGTGACTTCTGTCACTTATCTTAGTCATTCAGCCAATCTTTTGTCATAAACTGGAAAAAAAACAATATTGTGAGCTGTAAGGTGTTAAAATTGAGTGGAAATGAGTGGAAATTAATGTTATTTAGGTTAATAATATTGTAGGAACAAAAACACCACCAGCGATTTTAGCTGTTTTTATGATATTTAAAAAAAAAAATTAGAACCAAAACCAAAACACACAAGGGTGGTTTTGGCAAAACCAATCCAAAACCAAAGCACGAAAAAAAATCCAAAACCAAAACATGAAAAATAGCCAGACGCACATCTATAGTTACTAAGAACATCTTTTTATGTAGGACAATGTATGACTGTATGAATGTATGTGTTAATGTTTCAAAATTGTAGTGAAACCTTTAGGCTAACATGTCACAATAGATACATTAAGATTCATACTAAGCTTCATAATCTAAAAGATGATATGGTGACAAAAACATACAATTTAAAATGTATTATTGATATGTTAACTTTTAATGTTATATTTTCAAAATTCTATGTTTCTTATGATTGTGTTGTTGTTAATTGTTTAGTAGAAGGTACAATTTTTATTATATGTAAAATATACATTTTATGCAAAAACACATTTTTACATGGTCAGATGTGCATACCACATAATGTTTTCCAACACATTTTTCATACACATAATGTAACACAATAAAGTTTAAGAAACAATAAATCATTAATTTATTTTTTAAAAGACACAATTTAACATGTATAAGGCTAAAAAAAATACAAAATTATGCATGGTACATTTGCAAGCACTCCAACAATGATGTAAGCATAACATCGGTGCTCTGGCCCGACACCCCCCCTGTGCGGGCGTATGGCCCCTTCCTTACACCGGCTGAAGGCTACCCTAGCTTCGCCCGGCGTAAGGAAGGGGCCATACGCACAGGAGCATCATTTCCATCTACTGACTCAATTCTAATGGTATGTGCTAAAACTTCCCCCCTTTTTTTACTAAGCTTAAATAGGGCTTCTGTAATGCATGTAATATACATGGAAATATCTCAATAAATTTAAAATGGCCCAAATGTGCATTTCATGCTTTTAATGTGACATCTTTGTATATACACATTTTAAACAAGCATACAAATTGTTTGTGATGTTTACTGGATTGCACATTCATGTAAGCGGTAAAACAGCTATAAGGTAATTATTTATTAATAAATGTATTTGAAACCTCATCAGTTATTAACTAGAACTTGGAATGAAAACATAGAAACTGGCATAGTCAGCTTACTAGAACTCCATAATTTAAATTAACATGGCGCAACGTTCAGACACAGGCTCAACACAGATCTTATATTATGACACACTTGATGAACACACATGGCCATCCACTTCAGATCAAACACAAACACAGAATGGAAGTTGCTCAATCAATATATAGGTAAATGCAAACAGGTGCATGAATGGCAGGGGTTAATCTGCTAGCCTCAGCAACACTGCCATAAACCAGTAACAGGTTATATCGTTCTATCTGTAAAATAAAACACAGAAATGTCTGTTACACATATTTACACAAATATATGATAAGCCACCAGCCCCCGTCAAGGCCTTTCTGTATATGGTGGTCCTAACTCTAACAATGAGAGTCCCAGTGTTGGGTCATATATATATGTTTTTAAATTAAGATCAAACACAGCAATATTTTTCAAGTTTAGTAGAAACATCTAATTTTAGAAATGCTTTGATTTGTGTACCAACAAGGCCAACCTGTAACAAAATTAAAACAAAAATTAACTTTCAAGTCAATCAAATAAATTGGTTTCTTTCAATGGTGGGTGCGTATTCTCACAGTCAAATTAAGAGCAGCTCAAATGTAGACGGATCGAAACATATGTTAGAGTGATGTCTTGGATAAAGATCTTCTGAACCTTAAAATAAAAAAAAACATTATTGCAAGAAATAACATTGATGCTAACACATCATTGTCCATATTTTCAAAATAGGAAATAAAAAAAAATGATGCATATATAATAAATAAATTTAGACATTAACAGGGTGACACAGTGGTCACCATTAACGTACTGAGTCATGATTAACAACTTCACTACACAGTAAATAGAGAAATCCATTTCTGAAGCTTGATGATTTTAAATTACACAGAACTGCTAAATTATTTGTTTGTGGAACGAGCTGCAGTAATGACATATATTTGGCAAGTAATTATTGCATGCAAGTTTCAATATCTATGATACATGAATTAAATATATTTTTAAAATTTAAACTTTCAGTGACACTCATTATGCCAGTCAAGGTTTTCATGGTTATATGTTGTGTTCTGGCTTTTGCATACATTAGACAGATTTAGAATTTTTAATCACTTTAGTTAATTTTCGCTTATAACAAAATAAACATATTTTCACAATGTAACTATAGAAACCTATTTTATGCTTTAACATTACATTTGGAACACTAATTAAATAAACTAAGACAGATGTAATGCCACGTGTAGTCACACATGTGCAACATGTACACTATTTAGTCCGCATTAAACTCATTAAAGTTTAATCCTATTAACAATGTAATATTTGGATCTAACGAAAGCATGCTTACTAGAAAAATATTGCTGGCACACATATTCCCTGAACATGCTTGCCGTCTTAGAAGTGGAGCCTGTTGGTTGGGGTACCTCCGAATCATCACTGATAGTGGCATCAGCACCTAACTCTAAATCCACACCATTAGCACCTGTAAATTCCAAATCCACCGCCATCCTAAGTACCACCGGAAAATAGAAAAAAGGCCTGGAACTGCGTCTAAGCAACAGCCGCAGAATCTCGCCCCTCGGTATTAAAGTAGAGCCAGTTTCTCAAACAAATCTGTCCTGAAGAGCCAAATAAAGGTCACTTCCTTCCCGAAGTTGCATATAGAGATTCCAAATCCACCACTGTCCTAACATCCCCTGGAAAATGCTAAAACACCTGGAACTGCATCTCAGTCGCAGAGTCTTGCCCCTCTGTATTAACGTCTCAAACAAATTGGTCCTGAAGAGTGAAATAAAGGTCACTTCCCTCCAGAAGATGCAACTGGAGATTCCAAATCCACCGCCGTCCTAAGTTCCTCTGAAAAATGCTTAAACTCCTTGAACTGTGCCTCAGCCGCAGCCGTAGAGTCTCGCCTCTCTGCATTAATGCACAGCCACCTTCTCGCACTTCCAAATCCACTGCCGTTCTAAGTTCCCCCAAAAAATGCTAAAAATCCTGGAACTGCGTCACAGCCTCAGAGTCTCGCTCCTCTGCATTAACGCAAAGCCAGTTTCTTGCACAAAATGGCCCTGAAAAGAGAAATAAAGGCCACATCCCTCCAGAAGTTGCACATAGACATTCCAAATTCACCGCTGTCCTAAGTTCCCCTGGAAAATGTTAAACCCCTGCAACTGCATCTCAGATGCAGCCCCAGATTCTCGCCCATTTACATTAACGCACAGCCAGTTTCTCACACAAATCGGTCCTGAAGAGCAAAATAAAAGTCACATCCCTCCAGAAGTTGCACATAGACATTCCATATCCACAGCCGTTCTAAGTTCCCCCGGAAAATGCTGAAAGGCCTGAAACTGCGTCTCAGCTGCAGCCACAGAGTCTCGTCCCTCTGTATTAACGCACAGCCAGTTTCTCGAACAAATCGGTCCTGAAGAGCAAATAAAAGTCAGAAGTTGCACCTGGAGATTCCAAATCCCAAGTTCCCCTGGAAAATGCTTAAACCCCTTGGCATTTAACGCACAACCAGTTTCTCTGACAAATCTGTCCTAAAGAGCGAAATAAAGGTCACTTCCCTCCAAAAGTTGCACCCAGAGATTCCAAATCAACCACAGTCCTAAGCTTAAACTCCTTGAACTGTGTCTCAGCCGAACCCGTAGAGTTTCGCACCTCTACATTAACGTACAGCCAGTTTCTCGCACAAATTGGCCCTAAAAAGCAAAATAAAGGTCACATCCCTCCAGAATTTGCACATGGAGATTACAAATACACTACCGTCCTAAGTTCCAGCAGAAAATACTGAAACCCCTGGAACTGCGTCTCACCCGCAGCCGCAGAGTTTCACCCCTCTGCATTACAGCACAGCCATTGTCTCACACAAAATGGCCCTGAAAAACGAAAAATAAAGGTCACGTCCTTCCAGATTATGCACCTGGAGATTCCAAATCTACCGCTATCCTATATTCCCCCGGAAAATGCTAAAACCCCTTGAACTGCGTCTCAGTCGCATCTGCAGAGTCCTGCTCCTCTACATTAATGTACAGCCAGTTTCCCGCATAAATCTGCCCTGAAAAGCTAAATAAAGGTCACTTCCCTCCAGAAGTTGCACATAAAGTTTCTAAATATACCGCTGGCCCTAGTTCCCCGGGAAAATGCTAAAACCCCTGGAACTGCGTCCCAGTCGCAGAGTCTCGCCCCTCTGCATTAACACACAGCCAGTTTCTTGCATAAAATGGCCCTGAAAATAGAAATAAAGGTCACGTCCATCTAGAATATGCACCTGGAGATTCCGGACCTGATTCACAATTAAGAATCTTCTTAAAATAAGAACTTAAAGTCACTCCTGGGCAAAACCATGTGGATTGCAGGGGGGAATAAATTTAATTGTATTCTTTGCATGCAGGGATATTTATTTTAATTGCTTACTGCACACAGATACTGACCAGCTTTACTATAACACTGTTATTTAGACTTGGGCTGGGAAATATCACCTCTCAACACTAGTACTGTTTGTGACAGATGAAATATGACTCCCCTGCAATCAACATGGTTTAGCCCAGGTGTGACTTTAAGTTCTTATTTTAAGAAGATTCTTAAGTGTGAATCAGGTTCTCCAAATCCAACGCCATCCTAAGTTGCCCCGGAAAATGCTAAATCCCCTAGAACTGCATCCCAGCCGCAGAGTCTCGCCCCTCTGCATTAAGGCACAGCCAGTTTCTCGCACAAAATGGGCCTGAAAAGAGAAATAAAGGTCACATTCCTCCAGAATATGCACCTGGAGATTCCAAATGCACCGCCATCCTAAATTCCCTCGGAAAATGCTAAAACCCCTGGAACTGCGTCTCGCCCCTTGGCATTAACGTACAGCCAGTTTATCGCACATAATGGCCCTGAAAAGAGAAATAAAGGTCACGTCCCTCCAGAGTATGCACTGGGAGATTCCAAATCCACTGCAATCCTAAATTCCTCTGGAAAATGCTAAAACCCCTGGAAATGCATCCCAGCCGCAGCCGCAGAGTCTCACCCCTCTGCATTAACGCACAGCCAGTTTCTCACACAAAATGGCCCTGAAAAGAGAAATAAAGGTCACTTCCCTCCAGATTATGCACCTGGAGATTCCATATCCACCGCCGTCCTAAGTTCCCCCAGAAAATGCTAAAACCCCTGGAACTTCATCTCAGCCACCTCCGCAGAGTCTCGCCCCTCTACATTAATGTACAGCCAGTTTCTCACTCAAATCTGCCCTGAAAAGCAAAATAAAAGTCACTTCCCTCCAGAAGTTGCACCTGGAGATTCCAAATATACCGCCATCCTAAGTTTCCCCTGGAAAATGCTAAAATGACTGGAACTACGTCTCAGCCGCAGCAACCCTCTGAAAAAACGTACAGCCAGTTTTTGGCACAAATCAGTCCTGAAAAGCGAAATAAAAGTCACTTCCATCCAGTATCACATATCGCGGCAGGCGCCGCACTTACCCGCTCTGCAGTCTGGCGGTGGCTGTCTCCTCCCAGCGGTCCTGTGCGTCTATCAGCCAGAGACTGTCACCGGAGCAGTGACAGTCTCCATACTCACCAGCAGCAGGATCAGCAGCGGCGTCCACGTGGAATCCTGGTGCCAAAAATCCGCGGTGGTCCATTGGCGCCGCCATCTTGGATTCGTCAGGTGACGCTGCTCCACCAATGCTGTACTTTCTCTCCAGTCCTCCAGCCAATCGGTTTAAATAGGGCACGCAGCCAATCGGTGAGCAGCGTGCCCTATTTAAACCCCTCAGCCCTGTCTAGCGCTGCCAGAACAACTAGACTTCCTAGATGCCTGGTTCTGTTGTACCCAGATCTTGGTCCTGCCTTGCCTGAATCCTGATCCAGTCCTGCCTTGCCTGAGTCCTGATCCAGTCCTGCCTTGCCTGAATCCTGATCCAGTCCTACCTTGCCTCAGTCCTGGTCCAGTTCCCCTTTACAAGTCCTGGTCCAGCCCACAGTTACAAGTCCTGGTCCAGTCAATCCAGTCCCGGTCCAGTCCACAGTTACAAGTCCTGGTCCAGTCAATCCTTTCCTGGTCCAGTCCACAGTTACATGTCCTGGTCCAGTCAATCCAGTCCTGGTCCAGTCGGTTTAAATAGGGTACGCAGCCAATCGGTGAGCAGAGTGCCCTATTTAAACCCCTCAGCCCTGTCTAGTGCTGCCAGAACAACTAGACTTCCTAGGTGCCTGGTTCTGTTGCACCCAGCTCACGGATCTTGGTCCTGCCTTGCCTGAATCCTGATCCAGTCCTGCCTTGCCTGAGTCCTGATCCAGTCCTGCCTTGCCTGAATCCTGATCCAGTCCTATCTTGCCTGAGTCCTGATCCAGTCCTGCCTTGCCTGAATCCTGATCCAGTCCTGCCTTGCCTGAGTACTGATCCAGTCCTGCCTTGCATGAATCCTGATCCAGTCCTGGCTTGCCTGAATCCTGATCCAGTCCTGCCTTGCCTGAATCCTAATCCAGTCCTGCCTTGCCTGAGTCCTGATCCAGTCCTGCCTTGCATGAATCCTGATCCAGTCCTGGCTTGCCTGAATCCTGATCCAGTCCTGCCTTGCCTGAATCCTGATCCAGTCCTGCCTTGCCTGAATCCTTATCCAGTCCTGCCTTGCCTGAGTCCTGATCCAGTCCTGCCTTACCTCAGTCCTGGTCCAGTTCACAGTAACAAGTCCTGGTCTAGCCCACAGTTACAAGTCCTGGTCCAGTCAATCCTTTCCTGGTCCAGTCCACAGTTACAAGTCCTGGTCCAGTCAATCCAGTCCTGGTCCAATCCACAGTTACAAGTCCTGGTCCAGTCCACAGTTACAAGTCCTGGTCCAGTCAATCCAGTCCTAGTCCAGTCCACAGTTACAAGTCCTGGTCCAGTCAATCCAGTCCTGGTCCAGTCCACAGTTACAAGTCCTGGTCCAGTCAATCCAGTCCTGGTCCAGTCCACAGTTACAAGTCCTGGTCCAGTCAATCCAGTCCTGGTCCAGTCCACAGTTACAAGTCCTGGTCCAGTCAATCCAGTCCTGGTCCAGTCCACAGTTACAAGTCCTGGTCCAGTCAATCCAGTCCTGGTCCAGTCCACAGTTACAAGTCCTGGTCCAGTCAATCCAGTCCTGGTCCAGTCCACAGTTACAAGTCCTGGTCCAGTCAATCCAGTCCTGGTCCAGTCCACAGTTACAAGTCCTGGTCCAGTCAATCCAGTCCTGGTCCAGTCCACAGTTACAAGTCCTGGTCCAGTCAATCCAGTCCTGGTCCAGTCCACAGTTACAAGTCCTGGTCCAGTCAATCCAGTCCTGGTCCAGTCCACAGTTACAAGTCCTGGTCCAGTCAATCCAGTCCTGGTCCAGTCCACAGTTACAAGTCCTGGTCCAGTCAATCCAGTCCTGTCCCTGATTCAAAGACTATTCACCGTTGTGTTTCTTTATTTTCTGTATGCACCCGTCCTTTATTAAACTGGCTCACTTTCAATTCCAACTATCTCAGTCGTCTCAATCCCTGACTTGCACCTAGAGATTCCAAATCCACCGCTGTCCTAAATTTCCACGGAAAATGCTAAAACCCCTGGAACTACGTCTCAGCCGCAACTGCAGAGTCTCGCCCATCTGCTTTAACGCACAGCCAGTTTTATGCTCAAATCGGTCCTAAAGAGCGAAATAAAGGTCACTTCCCTCCAGAAGTTGCTACTGGAGAATCAAAATCCTACGCCATCCTAAGTTCCCCCGGAAAATGCTAAAACGCCTGGAACTGCTTCTCAGCCGCAGCCACAGAGTCTCACCCCTCTGAATTAATGCACAGCCAGTTTGTACATTAACCAGTACTATTAGCCAGTAATTACATTAATACCTTGCTTTGAGTGGTTTAATGGTATTAATTTAATCTATTAGAGTCTAGGTTTCTCATTGAATTGGAATTTAAAATTTTTTAAAATTTTATGTTAAAAAAATTATTGGTGAACTAGCATTTACTAGGGGTAGCTCTGAGATAATTCAGGATGTATATTAGTGTTATGGCTGCACTGATAGCTATTGGGTACCTTGAATTGTACTATATGATCTAAGTACTCTATATTCTCTGTATAAATTAATTGCTCTTGTTGTTCTTTTATATTCTTCCTTATGCCATTTATTGTTATTTGTATGTTTTTATTTGAGAAGGGAACTAAATATTGCACCCTTTTATGGTGTCCTTCTAAGAAAATGTTTGTATTTATTTTACTAGCACGTTCTAATTGTAATGTGAAGCCTTTTTGAATTAGTATAACTAAGGGTTAAGGAGTTTGTCTGGTTACACCCTCTGATGAAGTCATCCAGACATAACGCGCAGGTGCTGGACTAACCTAGTCTTCCGGTCTCATGGGGCCTGATCCAGACCTATGCCGATGCGCTGTGTTTAGTAAAGCACAGCGTATCGGCGTGCACTCTGCCCAACACTCCCCCTGTGCAAGCGTATTTTCCCTCGCTTACACCAGCTGAAGGCTACCCT
The DNA here is from genome assembly GCA_011038615.1 of Limnodynastes dumerilii. NCBI lineage: Eukaryota > Metazoa > Chordata > Amphibia > Anura > Limnodynastidae > Limnodynastes > Limnodynastes dumerilii. The sequence continues at coordinate 22,582 of WWET01004176.1, forward strand.
AACTTCAGCCGGCCTAAGCAAGGGAAAATATGCTTACACAGGAGCGTATGCCTTCTAACCCCTCCCTCCCTCATTAAACTAACTCCCCCCGCCCACCTAAACTAACCTGAACGCAGTAACGCTGGGGGACGCCCCCTCCAGCGTTACTAAGGCGCTGCTTCGTTGATCGGGCATTGCCGTAGCTACGCCGGGCAACATCTGCCCGGTGCATGCGCAGATAGGCTTTTAAGCCGATCTTACGCTACTGGCTGGTGTCTTAAAGCCAGCGTGGGTCTGGATCAGGCCCATGGTGTTCAATTGTTTACCATTGTCCACGTGGAGTAAATCTCTTCAGCCTGCCTTCCAGGGACGCTGGGAAGCTGGGAATGATTGTGGCCTCTGTTGAGAGCAGTAATCTCTCACACAATTGTACTGAACTTGCCTGATAAACAGTTCATTTTTATCTGGTACACGACGACTGCCTACTGTGATTTTATTGTTGGACATTGTTCCATTTCTTTTAATAAACGTTACTGCACTATGAAGCGCCCCTCTTTTTAAGTATATATATATATATATATATATATATATATATATATATATATGTCTGCAGTGCCGGTATTAAGGCAAAAATCCTCTGTTTATCACAGGATAGGAAGATTCTGTCCGTGTTTGTAACACATAAAACAGTCCATCAATGAATGTTCAGCATGCATGAACAGACAGTTAGTAGATTGATCTTGCACTCACAGTACTGTTAGGAACCTCACGTGTTCACTGTGATTTCTTAAGAAAGAAATGTGCTCTCTCCCTAAAGAGCACCTTATTTATGTCAGTTACGTTGTTTCTAATTAAAACAGGTGTGGACTTCAATCTGGTGTGGATTTCAATCCTGTTTCTTCCCTTTTTTATTTTTATATACAAATTGCGGCCCCATAGTATACTGACACATTTGATATAGCATACGCTTAGATAAAATTGTGAAATTAAATAATATAATAATAGGATAATTTAAATCATTAATAAAAAAAATAAACAGTTATAGGAAATGACAATAAAGAAATGAATATTAAAAAATAAATAAAAAACAAACAAATAATAAGACTTTAAATATATTAAACATAATAAGGATATTTTATATTATGCAACTTAGTCTTACACCTATGCAAACAACATAACAGTACTACTTAATTTTATTGCATGAAAGACCCATGTTCGTAAGCTGGTTATCATATAAAATATAGTACAGCAACAAAGTTGCTATTTTACCAGTGCAGAGCCATGTTGCATGTATCAATCTTGTCACAACAATCCAATAAAGAGGACTATGTTACATTTTACAGAAAAATTTATTGTATTTTAAATTATTTTAATAATAAATTTAAAAAAGTAAATAAAAATAAAATATTTTTAATTTGAATGTGTGAAAAACCAATACTCTCTACATTCTAATTTAGATTTCTTCTCAATAATAATAATTAGTTAACAATATCACTCTAGCATTGACTCTCTCCTAGCATAGTTTTAGGAATAAAGATCTTAAATAAGTATACACCGCATATTAGACATATTAAATAAATTTAATCTCAAATTGCAGATCTAATATCTCATTAAGACCCTCAGGCTTGTGGATCCAGAAAGATTCACATAAACATACATTTTTTAATCTGACTTTTTAATCTTTTTGTTTTATTTATAGATTCAATCCCTGTAATTATATATACATACATATGATAACAGCTTTATGACTATCACATATGGCAAAATAATGCTTTCTGTACATGATATGCAGCGAGATGGCTACAACACATAGCAAAATGGCTAAAACACATAGCGAGATGGCTATACCACGCATTAAGATGACTATAACACACAGCATGATAGCTATAACATTCAGCGAGATTGAGATGAATATAACATATAATGAGATGGATATGTTAGAATGAAATGGATGGAAGACATAGCAAAATATTTAAAAGATATAGCGAAATGGCTATAAAACTTAGCAAAAGGACTATATGACATAACAAAATGGATCTAAGACATCCTGATATGGCTTCAACACATATTGAAATAGATATAAGATATACTGATATGGCTTTAAGACACAGTAAGATGGATAAGACATATCTATCTATCTATCTATCTATCTATCTATCTATCTATTTATCTAGCTATAAACAGAAATATCTATTCATGTGAAATACATGTACAGAACGGAGTGCTAGGAATTGTGATTACTGCAAAAGATTCATTTATTGCCTTTCAGCAGCTCCTAAGGGGACAAGCCTTAATTTGAAAGAAAATTAATAAGAAGTGCAATGGAAAGACAGTAAATATTTATTATAAAACTCAATTAAAATATATGGATATAGTATCAAAGTAGCAAGTTATTCTTATTTTGTTAGAAAGATAGCATAGCTCAACAAAAACTGTTACACTTTTAGGGCCGTATTCAGAAAACCGCATTTTCTCCGATTTCCGTGTATATTTTTACGTATGTTTAAACTGCGCATGCGTAGTAACTTTTTATACGCAGTTAACGTAGACTATACATGCGGAAGTGCCTAGCAGACGGACTTGTGAATCGGACGTGGGAAATTCCGCACGGAACTCCCACGGAAAAATACGAATGGAGTAAATTTACATAGAAATGGGCAGGGGGAGGCATTTAAATAAAGGGAAGTGGGCGCGATTACAAAGATACGCACTGACGGAGGACACATACGCTCGGAAATGGCTGCGGAAAGTTAGGGCTAGTCTATGGAGGCGGAATTCTCCGTGGGCACGGATTAGCAAGGGGAGGGACTGGGGTTTTGGTGGGTGTAACATGCTCCGTCCGTGCGTATATTTGCGTCCCGATCACCGGACGGATCTCTGAATACGGCCCTTAATGCCACTTGGCAAAACAAAAACAAAGTGTTTTTAATACAAGCTGAAACACTGTGATAGATTATCAATCAATAAAGGCAATATAATAAAACTGTCACAAACCTGTCCCGGGTTCCAAAGCAAGTGGCAGACAAGCAGGATTGCAAAGAATCTAGCTGGTTTATTGCAGGGGTGGATAATGAACAGACATAGGGAACAGAGAGTAACAATATAATAGTCCCAAGAAAACCAGTCTGTACTGGGTTGGCACAAATGAAGAAAGTAGTCCGATAAACAGGCCAAAGAGTTGGAGTGCAGGTGACAGGGCACAAATTACTTGACCAGACTGGAGTGCAGTTGACTTGACCGAACTGGAGTGCAGATAGCTGGACCGGACAGGAATGCAGGCAGCAGCTGAACCGGACTGTAGTGCAGGCAGCTGGACCAGACTGGAATGCAGATAACATTCTGGACTGTATGGAAACAGCAGGCTTGAGCTGTATAGCAACAGCAGGCTTGAACTGTGTAGCAACAGCAGGCTTGAACTGGGTACAATGGCAGGCTGGAACTGTATAGCAACAGCAGGCTTGAACTGGGTAGCAGCGGCAGGCTTGAGCTGTATAGCAACAGCAGGCTTGAACTGTGTAGCAACAGCAGGCTTGAACCGGGTAGCTGTTAGGACACTCCGGGCTTACCCCTAGGGAACCGGAGTGGTCCAGGAAGGGTACTCCGGGTTTACCTGTTAAGAACTGGAGTGACCCCTAGAAGATCCCACAGAAGTGACGAGCAAGCTTCCGTGGAATGGAGTCTTTACCACCCAGAGGTTCTTCACCAGAGCCCCTGATGGTGGGGATGGACAGGACAGCCCCTGGGGTCCTGGTCGTTCCCCGTTGAACTTGGACTCGTAGGAAGAGAACAAAGACACCCCACAGTGGACCGTAAGTACACAGGAAAAAATGAATAAGAAGGAGCAGGACCGGTAAGTAGAGCCTTTCCGGGAACGAACTAACAAGAAACACTGAAACGCGGTACTGAGGACTGAAGCGGATCACGGGACTAGACTGACGGACTAGGGCAATCTCACAGCACACACACAGGGTCTCCGAAGAGATACAAACACAATCAACCAGGTGAAGGTAGGTAAATAGGTGAGGTAAGTACAAATAAGGTGGGAGAAAAAGAGCAAAGGCAAACACTAGGTACTAGGAAGGTGAGGAGCAATGGCAGGGCAAGAGGGCAATCAACGGTCAAATCACTAGGCAAGCACTGAGGCAAGACACTAGGCACACCAAGGTAGCAGGTCACAGTTCTGACTGGAAGAGTCTATAACCGGCTCTAGACTGACTGGGAAGCCGGAATATAAAGGAAGTGATAAAACGTGATTGGTGGACTGTAACTTTAAATTTCCAGAGCATAGCAGCGCGGCCACACACGTGTACAGCAGGGATCCGGCAGTGCAGCAGAGGGAACCCCCGGAGGAGAGCAGAGATGGAGCCAGGAGGCGGGTAAGTAATTAGAGACGCCGGCCGGCGGTTCCTAACAGTACCCCCCCCCCTTGACGAGGGGGTTAGGATACCCCTAATCTTGGGTTTCTCTGGAAATATGGAATGGAATTCCTTAAGAAGTCTGACAGCATGGATATCTCAACCTGGAACCCATTGACGTTCTTTAGGACTGTAGCCTTTCCAGTGTACCAGATAATGGACTTGACCTTGGATCTTCTTGGAATCTAGGATTGTCTCCACTTCAAACTCCTCTTGGCCATCTCGTAACAGAGGAGGCAGTTTGGACAAAGTTCAAGCAGGAAATCTTCTAGAAGAATAAAAGGGTTTGAGGAGAGAAACATGGAAGGTGTTGGGGATTCTCATACTGCGAGGTAATCTTAATTTGAAGGCCACAGGGTTGATTCGCTTAATGATGACAAAAGGCCCAATAAATCGAGGACCAAGCTTCTTCGAGGGTTGTCTGATGCGGATATTTTTAGTGTTTAACCATACCTTTTGGCCGACTTTGTAGATTACCTTCCTTCTATGCTTATCTGCCCTATTCTTGGTGGCAAGAGCTGTGTTACGTAAGGCATGGTTTACCCTTTTCCAGATGGACGTGATTCTTTTGGAGAGAATTTTCGAATCAGTGGAATGATCTAAATTAGGTTGCAGAAACGAGTTGGAACGAGGATGGTATCCCAAGAGACAAAAGAAGGGCGAGAGTCTAGTAGCTGAGTGCCTGGAATTATTATAGGAAAACTCTGCCCAGGTCAAGTTTTGAGCCCAGTTATCTTGAAATTTGGACGTGTAGCATCTCAAGTATTGTTCTAGACTCTGATTGATACGCTCAGTCTGTTCGTTGGACTGCGGATGATATCCGGAAGAGAGGCTCACCGAGATATGAAGAGTCTTGCAAAAGGCTTTCCAAAACATGGCGACAAATTGAGTACCTCTGTCGGACACAATGTCAGAGGGGAGACCATGAAGACGGACAATATTTTGGACGAACAGATCCACCAACTCTTGAGCCGTAGGCAACCCTCAGAGGAACAAAAGGAGCCATTTTGCTAAACCGGTCAACTACCACCCAAATGACCGTGTTGTCCAATGACTTAGGCAAATCAGTGAAGAAATCCATTGAAATATGGGTCCACAGGTTTTTAGGAATGGAAAGAGGATGGAGAAGACCAGCTGGCAAAGAATGTAAGGATTTATTCTGAGCACATACCAGGCATGAATCCACAAATTCTTTGACATTCTTAGACATTGCTGGCCACCAAACCACACAGGAAAGCAAATCCAATAACTTACATGCACCGGGATGCCCTGCTGATCTGGAAGCATGAATCTCCAACAGGACTGCTTTTCTGAGTCTATTAGGGACAAAAAGACGGTCAGGAGGTCTCCCAGAAGGCCCTAGATCCTGGGCGTCCTGGATGAGAGAGAAAAGGTCCTGAGTGAGTCTGATGAAAACAGAAGAGGGCAGGATGGGCATCGGGGTAGAGGAGGGAGGATGTTCAGGCTCAAAAGAACGGGATAATGCATCTGCCAATTTATTCTGGGAACCCGGACGGTACGTTATAACGAAATTGAACCGAGTGAAGAACAATGCTCATCTGGCCTATCGTGGGTTCAATCGTTTGGCTGATTCAATATAGGCCAGGTTCTTGTGGTCTGTGATTACAATAGTCTGAGATACTCCCTCTAGCCAATGTCTCCAATCTTCAAGTGCCAATTTAATGGCCAATAATTCTCTGTTACCAACATCATAATTCTGTTCAGCTGCCGAAAATTTATTGGAAAAGTATGCACAAGGATGCAGCTTTTGATCCTCTGGATCTTGTTGGGACAGAACCGCTCCTGCACCGACTTCCGAGGCATCCACCTCCAATATGAATTGAAGGTCAGGATTGGGGTGACGGAGAACTGGGGCTGAGATAAACACCTGCTTGAGAGCGTTGAAGGCTTTAGAGGCTTCTGGAGGCCAACGTGAAGGATCACCCTTTTTCTTGGTGAGATTGGAGATAGGTGTCACCAAAGAAGACATGTTCCGAATAAACCGTCTGTAATAATTCGAAAACCCCAAAAATCTTTGGGTGGCCTTGAGATTAGTGGGTTGTACCCACTCCAAAATTGCTTTGACCTTGGCTGGGTCCATAGCAAACCCTTGTGGCGAAATTACGTATCCAAGAAAGGTGACCTTGTCCACCTCAAATTCACATTTCTCTGGTTTGGCAAAGAGTTTATTCACACAAAGGCAATTCAGCACCTGTCTTACGTGGGAATGATGAGATTCCAAATCCGGGGAGTAAATAAGGATATCGGGCCTGATCCAGAGGTACGCCCACCGTCACTAGGACGGTGGGCGTAAGCGTAAGATCGGCTTTTCAGCCGATCTGCGCATGCGCCGGGCAGATGTTGCCCGGTGTTGCTACGGCAACGCCCGATCCTGGATCGGGCGTCCGTAGCAGCGCCATAGGGACGCGGGAGGGGACGTCCTCCAGCGTCCCTACGTTAGTGCTGGTGGGCGGTAGCCTTCAGCCGGCGTAAGGAAGGGGCCATACGCCCGCACAGGGGGAGTGCCAGGGTAAGTGAACGCCGATACGCTGTGCTTTAGTAAGCACAGCGCATCGGCGTAGCTCTGGATGAGGCCCATCATCCAGGTACTCGACCACGAAGACTACCAGGAATTCTCTCAGAATTTCATTAATGAGATCCTGGAAGACTGCTGGAGCGATACATAGCCCGAATGCCATCACAAGGTATTCATAATGACCTGAGTTGGTATTAAACGCAGTCTTCCATTCATCTCCTTTTTTAATTCGCACCAGGTTGTAGGCCCCTTGAAGATCAATCTTAGTGTAAATATTAGCTCCTCTAAGATGATCGAACAAATCAGAAATCAGCGGGATGGGATAGGTATCCTTGATAGTTATCTTGTTTAATGCCCGATAATCAATACAAGGCCTGTGGGTCCCATCTTTCTTGGCCACAAAAAGAATCCAGTGCCAACTGGTGATTTGGAAGGTCGAATAAAACCCTTACGAAGACTGTCCTGAACATATTGATCCATGGCAGTGTTCTCTATGGGAGATAGAGAAAACAATCTTCCTTTAGGAAGCTTGGCTCCGGGAATTAGCTCAATGGCACAATCAGAATCCCGGTGCGGAGGAAGTTCCTCTGAGGCTTGGTCACTGAAGACATCCACAAATTCCATATATTGGGGAGGAATCTTGAGAGTCGAAACTTGAGCGAGACGGACCGGCCGAGTGAGACAGGTAGAGGAGCATGATTCGCCCCATCGGATAATTTCTCCCGCTTGCCAATCAATGGCAGGATTATGATCAAGTAGCCATGGATGACCAAGAACGAGGTGGACCGAGGGGCATTGAATGATGAAGAATTCTATGGTTTCCGAATGACAGCAACCAACAAGGAGACGGAGCGCCGTGATGGAAAACTGAATATTACCCTTCGCGAGAGGCTTACCATCCAGACCACAGGCAGTGATCGGGGAAGAGATGGTCTTCAACTCCAAGTTAAGGGCTTTCGCTAAAGTAGCATCCATAAAATTTCCTGCTGCTTCACTGTCAATAAGGGCCTGTAGATTGACAACTTGATTCTTTATAATTAATTGAACCAATACTTGAAGGGAATTTTTTTTATTGATTAATGGAAAACCCAGACGGGACCCTTCTCCAACCGTCTGGGTTAAGCGTTTCCCGCCGGTGCAGGTTTATTAGGACAATTCTCTGCTCGATGGCCCTTCCCTCCACAATATAGACAGAGACCGAATTGCCGACGCCGAGCTTTCTCCTGCTTAGACAGCCGATAAGTCCCGATCTGCATGGGTTCTTCCCCCGAGATGGGCTCTTGTGTGGCTTGGGTTAACGGAAGGAAGGAGGGACTAGAAGATTCTTTCTCCAAACGACGTTCCTTTAAACACCGGTCGATCTTGATGGCTAATTTCATGAAGTCGTCCAAAGTCTGAGGAGTAGGAAACTGGACCAAGGCATCCTTCACCAGTTCAGAGAGTCCTAGGCGGTATTGACTTCGGAGAGCTGGGTCATTCCAACCGCAGTCATTCGCCCAACAACGGAACTCGGCGCTGTATTCCTCAGCCGTCCTTCTGCCTTGTCTCAGGGCCCGAAGTTTGGATTCCGCTGATGCCAGTCGGTCCGGATCATCATACAGTAGACCCAAGGCCTCAAATAAATTATCCACTGAGAGACGGGCAGGACTATCTGGGGGTAGACTGAGAGCCCAAGCCTGTGGATCTCCTTGAAGTAAAGTAATGATAAATCCGACTCTCTGTGCTTCTGAACCCGAGGCTGTTGGTCTCCCTGAAGGTGATAAACTGTGAACAGTCTCCAGTGAAACGGTCCGGCAGATTCACATTGACATCCTGAGCAGCCTGTGGAGGAATAGCAGCAGAAGGTGCGGCAGGTTCAGCGGGAGAACGTAGGGAGGCCAGAAGCTCATCCTGGGAGTGGACCCGGGCAGTAAGATTCTGGACCATCTGTCCAAGATTTGACACTTGCGCAATAAGCGCGTTAATAGCTTCTGTCGTGGAGTCCATGTTACCGGGATTGGTAACCTGTAAAAGGCCGTATAATGTTAGGACACTCCGGGTTTACCCCTAGGGAACCGGAGTGGTCCAGGAAGGGTACTCCGGGTTTACCTGTTAAGAACCGGAGTGACCCCTAGAAGATCCCACAGAAGTGACGAGCAAGCTTCCGTGCAACGGAGTCTTTACCACCCAGAGGTTCTTCACCAGAGCCCCTGATGGTGGGGATGGACAGGACAGCCCCTGGGGGCCTGGTCGTTCCCCGTTGAACTTGGACTCGTAGGAAGAGAACAAAGACACCCCACAGTGGACCGTAAGTACACAGGAAAAAATGAATAAGAAGGAGCAGGACCGGTAAGTAGAGCCTTTCCGGGAACGAACTAACAAGAAACACTGAAACGCGGTACTGAGGACTGAAGCGGATCACGGGACTAGACTGACGGACTAGGGCAAACTCACAGCACACACACAGGGTCTCCGAAGAGATACAAACACAATCAACCAGGTGAAGGTAGGTAAATAGGAAAGGTAAGTACAAATAAGGTGGGAGAAAAAGAGCAAATGCAAACACTAGGTACTAGGAAGGTGAGGAGCAATGGCAGGGCAAGAGGGCAATCAACGGTCAAATCACTAGGCAAGCACTGAGGCAAGACACTAGGCACACCAAGGTAGCAGGTCACAGTTCTGACTGGCAGAGTCTATAATCGGCACTAGACTGACTGGGAAGCCGAAATATAAAGGAAGTGCTAAAACGTGATTGGTGGACTGTAACTTTAAATTTCCAGAGCATAGTGGCGCGGGACCGCTTTGTTTACATAAGACACGTGTGGCCGCGAATCCCGGCGGGCAGGCGCGGCCGCACACGTGTACAGCAGGGATCCGGCAGTGCAGCAGAGGGAACCCCCGGAGGAGAGCAGAGATGGAGCCAGGAGGCGGGTAAGTAATTAGAGACGCCGGCCGGCCGGTGGTTCCTAACAGTAGCAATGGCAGGTTGGAACTGTATAGCAACAGCAGGCTTGAACTGGGTAGCAACAGCAGGCTTGAGCTGTATAGAAACAGCAGGCTTGAACTGGGAGGCAACGGTGTTACGGATACCTGAGGCTCAGTACAAAGATCACAGAGATAGTATAATAGATAAAGGTTTATTACAAAAAACAAGGAAACAGAGCAGTACAGAAAACAGAATCCCTGGGTACAAAAACAAGGTAACGGACTGGTATAGGCAAAATACTGGTAAAGGTAAGAGATATATACAGACAGACACTGGTAATACAACAGACTTGATACAGGTGAGATACTGGTAAAGTAACAGATAAATGCAGATGGGGTACTTATAAGGAAACAGCTATGAGGACAAGATATCGGCAACATAAAAGACTTGATACAGGTGAGATACTGGTAAAGGAACAGATAAATGCAGCTGGGGTACTGGTAAGGAAATAGATATAATGCAGACAAGATATTGGTAATGGAACGGACTTGATACAGATGAGATACTGAAACAAAAGGCAGAGATGACAACATAAAACAGGAACCTGAAAGATTAGGCAGGAATGGAGGCAGAATCAGGAACACGGCTGAGAATAGCAACTACACACACAGGAAGCAGGAAACAGAAGCAATGACCCCTACCTGTGCACTGGATCAAAGGGAAAATAAACCCAGTCCACAGGTGAGGGATAACAAGAGGAGTCCAGACAGTGCACAACAGCAACCACTAGTGGCAGGTGAGAAAAACGTCCACAAAGAAAAAACCACACAAGTCTGCCCCTATGGGCAGAACAAGATATAACATTCCAGGATGTAACAAACGGCAGCCTTGAACTGGATCCTAGGCAGACAGGAATGGATACACAGTAGGCAGATCATGACGCAAGACAGCTAGGTACTAGGCATCTTGAAGACCAAGTTGTTCTGGCCATGCATGGACTATGTACAGGGTTTAAATAGCCTGCCCAGTGTACAGATTGGCTGGAGGAATCTTGTCTGCTGCAGAGGAGCATCTGAGAGGCTGTTGGGAATCACCTGACAGGAGGCAAGATGGCGACGCCCATGCACCAGAGAGGTAATGAAGCAGATGCCTAATCCCAGGCACAAACAAGCACACATGCTGTAATGGAGACTTTGCATGAGGCTGCGGCAGCCGATCGTGGCTTGTAAACAAAGCCCCACGTGGAGCACTGCCGCAGCCACCAGCGGGCGTGCACTCTGTTTACAGGGATGCTCTCCCACGTCCACGAGACATCCTGCATTACAGGGAGGCTGGTCTGCTGTTAGCCTATCAGGGGCTAGCAGTCTCTATTTCAGCACGGTGCTGTCGCTCTGACAGCGCCGGTTATAGTTTCTGTCTCAGTCACTGTGCCTGCTTCTTTGCATCTCTCCTGCCTTGTGCTTTTCTTCCTGCGTTCTTGAGTGCACCAGCTTTATTCCTGCCCAGTACCTTGCCTCATTCCATAGTGTTTCCATACCCTCTCTCTTCCACCTTGTTGTTCAGCCCCATTTAGTGTACACCTTGCCTCTCCTGTGTGAGTGTATTTGTTAACCCCTCCGGGTGTTCCCACTGTTTGTGTGTGCGTATGACTGCCCTGGTAAGTCACGACCATCCTGTTAGTCCCATCTTTTGCTCGCTTCTCCTCTGTCTCCGTTTAGTGTTTATTGTTGTTTGTTACAGGTCAGGCCCTACTGGCCTGTCTTTTCCCGCTTCCTTCTCTGTCTGGTTTCTTACCTCCCTCACTCCCTCTGTGCTTTTCCGTAGTTCCAGGGGCTGCAACCTCAGGGAGTACTGCAGTCCAGACTATCCCCACCATTAGGAGCTCTAGTGAACACCAGGTCCTCGATAGACTCCGCGCCCTGGTTGTGTCGTCCACATCGTGTGGAACCTCCTGCAGCATCTTTGGTCTACATTCAGTTCCCCGATACCTGCTCCTGCCCCCAGCTGACTACTGGTACCGTAACAACAAGGTGTAACTTAGCAGGGAAGTATAGAAAGAGGAGAGACATGGAAAGGCTTGATGGAAATGGAAGAAGCACACAAAGGACAGGTAGAAGAAAAAGGACAAAATAAGAATAACTACACTGATAAACAGCAGGTGATCAAAGCAAGATGACCCTATGGAAATGTAGCCAGATATTTAAGGGAATGCTGCACAATGAGCAGAGCAAAGGAGGACAGATCTTTCTCTCCACTGAGATAGGGCCGTATCCAGAGCTACGTCCGCACAGGGAATTACGACCGGCTCAGCCGGAATTTCCCTGTTTTGAAGGCTGTGCGGATGCACACAACCTTCATACGGTGGCGGTAAGGACCGGTGGCTGGAACTATAGTTGCGGCCTCCGGCTGTTACAAAAAGGGGGCTTACCCCCCCTTTACACATGCCGTATCTCCGGCGTCAAGATGGAAATAGGCATGCAGATTAGGAAACGAAGCAGAGGAAGCACCGTTACGATCAGCAATGCGGCCGTAAGGCCACAGAGCTGATTGTAATCATTAGGGTCGTGTACTCCCCGCTACGTGATCCCTGTAATCGTAAGGGGTGTGCACTCCCCACTACGATGATGGCCGTACAGACCTCGGGTGGCCATAAGACGCCCGTAGGTCTGGATCAGGCCCATACAGTACCAGACACTCAGTTCATGCTAATGGGGATCTACTATCTCAGACCTCCAGAACATCCAAACAGCCACTTGCTATCCACTCCCCATGAATTAACAGACTTTGGATGCCCAAGACCTTCCCTAACTGTTCTGACTTCTGCAGATGTAAAAAGCTGCACAAGTTTGGACCGGTATCCGCTATTATTTGGATAGTTGGGAGAGGGATTGTACCTGCGTATATGTCTGCCTTTTTTTGGCTGTTATGTATATGTGCACAACCTGCTGTTCTTGTGTACCAATAAAGAGCTGCAGTTGCGTATATGTTTAGAGTGCATGTAAACCACCCATTTTGTGTGGAGCTGTACTAATTGCAGAATGCATTTTTTACGTTGCAGTGAGTATCGGGTTCAGAAAAGGACATAAAAAATGTATGATTATGGGTAAAACAGTTTGAAAAAGGCCGAACATAACGTGACAATGAACTGCAGCAGCTACGGCCATGCAGAAGCCGATAAAGTGGTTTTGTAGGACCATCAATGCTGAGAAAGGATGTCATCACCAATGATATGACAGTGATAGCTGCATCCTACCAAGATATTCCTTCCAGCATTGCAAAATAAGTTCATGGCTGTGCTTTAATCATAGGATTTCTGTCATTCTGCAGCATTTTCTCCATGGCAAAACTTTACAGTGATTCTTCATGCTCCCTACTTACCTGATTTTTGGATTTTCCTAGTGCTAAAAGACACCGTTACATGTTTTCCAGTTATGCAGCATTTTTCCAGTTGTCTCAATATACTCCTAAAAAACTGCTTACAGCGGCTATGCATGGCCTGAATGTGAAAACATGCGTGTGTGAGAACTTTAAACTTGAAAGCACATCGTGTATACAAAAATTTTCTTCCAACTGTTCCAAATATAATTTTGTATTATGTATTTTATAAGGGTTGGAGAGGGTAGACCCATTGATTTTAGGAACGTATGTAGCGGAGTTAAAAAGCACAAAAAGTATTTCCAATAACATTTTTTGGGCACACCACGTAAGTTTATTTCGGTGTATATAGGAGCATCCTTCTTTGATACTTATAATTAAGGCTTCCCATGCTTCTCTTATTGGAGAATTGGACAGGATCCGTTTTCCGAACATGTGGGGGTCCTTAATTACACAAGGAAGAGGGGAGTGAACTCCACCTGTCACTCCCCTCTCTTATGCAGATATTGTGTGACATACGCTGCCATAAGGCAGCCAGCCTTAAGTCACACGTGCGGAAAACCCACCCACAATGTAAAAGAATAATGCTTCCCTCGTCTACCATGGTGGGCAAAAGGGAAGCGCAGCCCCTCTTATATTAAATCACATCATATGGAACTAAGTTCCTTACAATAGGACTTCCAGTCTCCAGTCCATACAGCCCACTTGCTCACTTTGCATGCCTAAGCGGGCTATTGTACATAGCTGTGGATCTGATCCATTATTATTATTATTATTATTATTATTATTATCATTGGACCTGATTCACACTTCGGCTTCATAACTGTGGTGAATTAAGAAATGAGCTACTATGCATACGCATTGGCTCATTTAAGCAAACTATGTACCATTTAGATACATACTGTAGATTGAGTACGCGTGGACCACACGTGGTAAATTAGGAAGGAAAAGGCGTGCCAAAGCAGCCTCAGGGAGGAGATGAGTGAGGGGAGGGATGCAGATTAGCCGAAGAGGGCAGGGGAGGGCAAGGAGAGCCATTCTCCATGCGTAGTTTCCTTCTTAGGAAGGAAACTACGCACAGTAACATAAGGTAGCCCTATAGTGGTCCTTACGTGCCATTAGGTACCTAAAAATGGGGGGGGGGGGCCCGGGGCATGAAAACAGGTGAGTAAGGCATGACAAGTGAATTAGGTGCAGATCTGTCCACACCTTACTCACTCTTAACTGTGAATACAGTCCATTATTAGTAAAGAGAATAACAGGGGAAAAAGTAGAAAGTAATTAAAAAAAAAAAACACCTGAGGCAGCATGAACCTATACACCAGTCAGATGTCACACAGGTTAATCAAGAACTTCTTGTTACACTTGCCATGCATCTCTGATACGTACTATGACTCAGATCCCGGGCTACAGCTGACAGGGGAATTACGCATGCTAATTCCCCTGTCAAAAAGATGCGCTCAACCTTCTTACGCTAGCGTAGTGCCCGGCGTATGTAACGTACATTACATACGCAGGGTGTTAAGTAAAAGGGGCTGTCCTACCTTTTACGTTTGCCATATCTCCGCCAGAGATAGGCATTTAAATTAGGGCTCGGGGCGGGGTAAGCAGCATTATGACAAGGTCTGCGGCTGTAAGGTTGTTTACCAAGTCGTAAATGTTAAGGTAGGAATCTGGACACGTAAGTGTCCAGATTTTACTACCTTTAGTGGGGAGTACACGGGGCGTTCATTCCCCGCTACGCTGCCGACCGTATTGACCTTGGATGCCCGTAAGGCCCTACATGTTTATTTTCTCTCATGCACGTTTGTTAATATGTCTTTAATTTAAAACATTTACTATTGCAACTCTCATAGGCTTTATAACCACATATGTAAGGAATGTTTAATGATGATGGCAGACATAGATTAGACACCACAAACAAGAACTATGAGAAAAATTGCCAGTTTGGTGTAAATACAAAGGAACGGTATTAGGAAACATTTATGGATGAAATTTATATAGCTTCAAAAAATGATTTTAAACCTTATTTTTGTCACAAGAAAGCAATATAATATTCTTACCTTGTGATTGTATTTCTTCTGATACAATGATGTAAGTACAGCAAAACATACACATGAATTTAATGGGCTGTTTTCCTATCATGTATTGTATAGTTATTGCTTGATATTAAAGTCAGCAAAACTTTCCTCTAGCTTCCAAACCTTCAACCCCTCCTGTACAACTATGCTTTGCAGACAAGTATACCAAATTTGTGCAGAGAGAGGGGTTCTTCCTTTTTTACCGAGCACAAAATTGTAGTTGCTGAAATCTGGAGGTATACAACAGCTCCACCAAAGCCTAGGAAACAAATAGAAACTAGAAAGGTGTGTATACCCAGATTATAGCGCTTCTGTTTTCAAAGTCCACTTTTTAAAATTAATATCCAAAGTTATGGTTAAAAAGACATTTAATTCAAAGGTGTAAAATAGGCAGTTTGCATCCATATTTTCAAAGTCCATAATTGTGTCTGAAAGAAGAGAATGCAACTCACTTCCTTTATAAGAACGTCACTCACACCGCCAATGGTAAAACAACCGATCTCCCAGGGATTGCAGTAAAGGGCCGTGGCAGGTGGTAAAGTCTATATGTAGGAGAGTTGTCTGGTCATATAGGACCGGATTCACAGATCCGTATTTACTATGTACGCACGCACGTAGCAAGAAAACACCCGTAACACTCCCCTCACCTGGACAGGTTTTCAGTGATTTTTGCATCCATAGGGCTCCCTTATCTCTATGTGTGTACTTACACATGTATGTTACTTACATACGTATGTATCTATCTAACCGCACCCTCATATGCCCATTTAAATGCCCCCCCTTGCCCACTTTCATGTAACTTCTAACGTACGGAAAAAAAACCACGCCCCTCCGTACATATGTCCCTAAGTGCGATTCACAAGTCCGTGCCTAAAGTACTTACGTATGTATTTTGTGAGGAAAAAGTTACTACGTATGCGCAGTTAATCCTCTGCAAAAAATACGCATGCAACCCCAAGCAAAAACGGGTCTATGAATACGGCCCATAATGTTTAGCCAACGCATGTCAGCCGTGCATCGGCCTTTCTCAAGGATGGCAAACTGACAGGAAGAGAACACCAGGGAGATGTATGCAATGGTTTAAACAGGATACGGCAATGGAACACGGAAGCTAGCAGAGACACGAAGATCACGCTACACAGCCCCACAACGCTGGTGGCGCCGGAAGATGTACTGAGGCTGGAGCAATCAGAAGGTGCATGCTGGGTAAGCCCCTCTGAAGGGTCTACAGCCCCAAAAAAGCACTGCACCAAAAGGCCTGGCGCAAGGATGACGTCAACCTTGTGTCCCTGGTTACCAGCAGGTGACTAGGCGTGAGGAGAGACAGACTATCTCTGCAACCTCCTGGGCTAAACCATGCTGTTTTCAGGGGGGAGTCAAGTTAATTGTATTCTTTGCATGCAGGGATATATCTATGAATTGTTTACTGCACACAGATACTGACGAGCTTTACTATCACACTGTTATTTAGACTTGGGCTGCAAAACGTCACCTCTCAACTCCAATACTGTTTGCAACAGATTAAATTTGTCTCCTCTAAAATCAAAATGGTTTGCCCAGAAGTAACTTTCCTCTCTTATTTTCAAACTCTAAATCTGGTCGGTCCACAGTGTTTGAGAGAAAAATGTATTTTGCTAATACTGCAACTTTTCCAACTCTGTCAAAAGATTATGCAGAACTTAGTAAAACTGATTTAAATTTAGGTAAAAATAAACTATTCATGCTAAATCCTGTATCTGTCACTGACTTGTATTGCCAGAAGCATGCCATTAGTTCCTCCTTTAAAGGGTGGTATTGAAAATATGCAATGGGTCTCCTAAGTTAAGCTCTTTCAAAGCATATTACATAGAGTGCACAGTCCTTTCCTGAACTGTCACATGTACTGTCAATGACAATGACAGTACAGAAGGAAGAACCTAGGGAGACGTCTCCTCTCTCCGGAAAACCTGGGGGATTTAAAAGACTGATACTTAAAGTGTTACCTGATGGATTTTTTGAAGAAGCAAAAATGCAGCTTGGGTTAGCAATACCTGTGGTAAGAGCTTCTTGCCATTTTTTATCTCACACACGCACACACGCACACAAACAGTCCAGAATCTAATGTAACATTTGTGTATTTTTAAAAATTACTATTATCTATTTAAAATTAGAAATCAAGGGGGTGTGATGTAGAAGGATTAGAAATACCTGGGACATGTTTTTTTTATCTTAAAGAAACTGTATTAACGTATACATACACACATACACACCCAACTATATAGATAGATAGATAGATAGATAGATAGATAGATAGATAGATAGATAGATAGATAGAT